>CAUYON010143973.1:0-47002 GCA_963573935.1 Arctocebus calabarensis
CCTGGCTGTTTTTAGAGATGGGGTCTTGCTCTTGCTCAGGCTAATCTTGAACTCCTGAGCTCAAGGGATCCTCCTATCTTGGCCTCCCAAGGAGCTATAAGGATGAGTTACTGTGCCTGGTCTACAATTCTTTTCTGTATGTGACAAAAAAAAAAAAAAAAAAGGCAAGTCTTTCTTCATTTTTCTTCTTTTAAAGGATATACCTGGCTGTTTTCCCATGCACATTCTAGTTTAACAATCTTACAATAATGTTGTCAAAAAGAAAATCACATGGGAATTTTGGTAGAAATTAATATATTATTTTAAGGAAAACAGTCTCTTTTATTCTGCTCTATTTCTTTATGTCCATAGAGCAGAAGTTTGTAGCTTTCTCCATGTGGTTACTGCATGCTGTTTCTTAAACTCTTTCCTAGATGTTATATACTATGTTCTTACTGTGAGCAATGTATTTTCTTCCATTATATTTTCTGTTTATATTACAGATTTTTGTGTATTCACTTTGTAATAAGCAACCTTCTGGATCTAGCTGATTTTCTTCAATTTTGTAGGCCTAGAGACATATCATCTGCAAATAATGTTAAATTTTCCTTCTTTTCAATGTATGGCTATTTCTTTTTCTTGTAACTGCAAATGTCCAGAACAGTATTCCAGAAAAACTGCTGCCTTTCAGGAGACAATATATCATTTAGTTTTAGGTGTATCTCTTATAAACAACATAAAGCTAGAAGCTATTTTTTCTCAACACATCTGAGAGATTGTCCTTTAATGGATTTACCAGGAAGATTGGGTTTTTTTTGTTCCCCTAGTTTACATTTTGGTTTGGTATTTTTTTTCTTAACTCCACTTTTCTCTTTTAGTGGTTTAGAAGTTAAATATGTAAAACTCATTCTACTACTTATCACCTTATATTTTCCACGTATATATTTAAAATTGAATTATCACATGGAGGTAACCAATGTCTACAACCTCCTTAGCAGGGCCAGGACCTTTTTGCAATTTAACTTGCTTCATTTCCTTCCCCATGACTTATCTTATTGAAAGTATCTGGGAGGTTAGCTTACTGAACTCTTTTCTTATATCTACAAGTTTTTTTTTTTTGAGACAGAGTCTCACTTTGTTGCTCACAGTAGAGTGCAGTAGCGTCACAGCTCACAGCAACCTCAAACTCTTGGGCTCAAGTGATCCTCTTGCCTCAGCCTCCCAAGTAGCTGGGACCACAGGTGTCCACCACAATGCCTGGCTATTTTTTTTGTTGCAGTTGTTTAGCTGGCTTGGGCTGGGTTTGAACCTGCCACCCTCAGTGTATGTTATGTAGCTGGCACTGTAACCATTGTGCTATGGGCGCTGAGCCTATCTACAAGTTTTTTGTTGACTCTTGGATTTTTCAGGCCTGTACTCATATGAGCTGCAATTAGTAATGATTTCACCTCTTTTACTTCTATTTTTACTGTTTTCATTGTTTTGGGTACCTCTCTTTCCCCCCAAAAGCCAGAAATCACAGCTATGTTTTCTCTTGTTGCTAATCTTGATGGAAGTGCTTCTGATTCTTCCTCATAAACCATTTCATAGTGCCAATCTGGTGTATAATCTGTCAAGGAAAGCCATTCCCTTCTGTTTTAGAATGACATTGTATTTCAAGAATGAATATTCGGCTTTCTGAATGTGTTTTCTGCAGCTATGAACATGTCTCTATTCTCTAACTTGGTGTGCTGAGTCAGTTCCCTGAACAGATTTCTCTTGTCCATTCACCCTGCATTCCAGGGTCACTCCTCCATGGTCATGGTGTACTTTTGTTTCATTCCATCTGTTGGATTCAGATTCATAATATATATTTTTAGAACATGTCTTATAGGCCAGTGCGATGTTTCATGCCTGTAATGCCAGCATTCTGGGAGGCCGAGGTGAGTGGATTGTCTCCTCATGCCCTATGTTGGAGACCAGCCTGAACCAAAGTGAGACTTCATCTCTAAAACTAGCCAGGTGTTGTGGTGGGGGCCTGTAGTCTCAGCTACTTGGGAGGCTGAGGCAAGAGAATCATTTGAGCCCAAGAGTGTGAGGTTGCTGTGAGCGGTGCTGCTATGGCACTCTACCTAGGGCAAAAAAGTGAGACTCTGTCTCGAAAATAAATAAATGAAGAATAAAAAATTAAAAAAGAACATGTGTTAATTTATTTATTCATATAATAGACATTGTATGCTGGGCTCTGGGCTAGGTATGGGATAATATTGGGCCCAGGAAAGGTATTGACCTTGGGGAACAAATAGTCTTCTGATGTGGCACATCCATCCAACTTTTCTTTTCTTTTTACCCTCTGGTGAAGCTGGGCTTCACTTTGGGGTGTATAGAGGAAGGCACCGCCTTTTCATGATTATAGCATCAGGACTATACTTCTCTTCAAAAATATTTGTCCATGTTCTGGAACATTTGAAATAGTACATAGTCTCCTTGAACACTGGATAGAAGTCCCCTATGAAACCATATAGGCCTGTTCTCCTTTAAGTGATTATCCTTGGGTAACATTTTAAGTTGTTTTGCCCATAGTGGTTGAACTTGTGAGGTTTTCTATCAGTCTTTAAATTAGTCTAAATGATTTTCATTTTCTCAGAAATTATTCATTTCATGTAGAATTTAAATCATTAAAGAGTTTCTTTCCTAGTTTCTTTTCTACTCAAACCATAGTGTTTGCATTTTCCTTCTCTTCCTTTTTTCTTGGTAAGACTTATGAGGTGTTTATTTAATCTTTGTTAAGAACAAACTATTATTTCATTTTCTAAGTCAATGATTTTTCTCCTTTTTAAATTATCCGCTGTTTGTTTTTTATTAATTTCAAGTGTCTTAAGCTGAATGTACACTGGTAAATAATTGATAATGATAATGAATAATTTCTTTCATTTGATTTTCTGGTTTGATTTTCTCCTTCATTTTCCAATTTCCTTCCCCTAAAGACACATCCTGAAATCTGTGTTCATAAAGATGTCTGTATCATTGAAAAATACATAGTACTGTTTTGTGTGTATTTTAATTTGTATAAATTATATTGTGCTACATAACTCCTCCTGTAATTATTTATTGAGGAGTTTCAATTTGTTAAGGCATTCATATTCAATGGTTTTATTCTTTCAAATAATTGTCTCCACATGCCCTATGGCAAAGCTTCTTTCCTCCCCCAAACACTGTTTTGGGCAGAGTTCATAATTTTCAAGCACTTTCGGTTATTAAACACCCTGTCCCATTAAAAATTTCAATTTAATGGCATGGCCTGCATAGCACAGTGGTTACAACACTGGCCACATGCACCAAGGCTGGCAGTTTGAACCCTGCCTTGGTCAGCTAAACAATGCACCAAGGCTGGCAGTTTGAACTCTGCCTGGGTCAGCTAAATAATGACAACTGCAACAAAAGAATAGCTGGGTGTTGTGGCGGGCGCCTGTAGTCCCATCTACTTGGGAGGCTGAGGCAAGAGAATCCCTTGAGCCCAGGAGTTTGAGGTTCCTGTGAGCTGTGATGCCATAGCTCTCTACCGAGGGTGACATAGTGAGACTCTGTCTCAAAAAACAAAAAAAACACAAAAGTTTCAATTTAATAATCTGTTTTATTTAAACCTCTCTGATACTTCTAGGGGATGGGTTCCTGCCTTGCCAAGAGGTCAGGAAGCTGGCAATAGGGTGATCTACTGGCAAAGAAGGCCCTCACATCTCCCTCAACTCTCTTTTTCTGCTCCTTATTTTTAAGATTTCCTCTTGGGCAGTGCCTGTGGCGCCAAAGGAGTAGGGCGCCAACCCCATATGCCGGAAGTGGTGGGTTCAAACCCAGCCCTGGCCAAAAAAAAAAAAAAAAAGGAAGAGATTTCCTCTTGCTGGTTTACCCATGCATTTAAAATTATATTTTTTTAAAATCCCACATTTTTAGTTATTTTTAGCAATTGGTTGATTAGGGTCTCTTATCTTCCCTACTGCTGTAGCCTGAGCATTGACATTTTTATATTGTTTTAAGTTGTCTTGTCTATGAACAATGGTATATCTGCACATTAATGTAGATCTTCTTTTATGTTCTAGTAGTTTTACTAACTTTTTTTTCTTGAAGGATCCTACGCACTTTTTATTAGGTTATGTCCTGTAAATCTTGGTTGCATTATGTTTAAAAAATAATGCATGTTCCAACATTAAGAAAGTTTTAAAAAATCATAAGAAATTTACCATCAAGAGAAATAACAGTCATGACCTTTTGATATGCCATTGTAAACATTATGTGCACCCACGTCTGCACAAAAAGAGGAAGGCCAGTTTGTATTTCAAACAGCTCACTCAGCTCACTTTCCTAGAGTTATAGGAAAGAAGATCAAGGGCCACACTTCGGAGGCCCACCAGAATTTGAGGGGAAGGCAGAGGAAGGGTCAGGGGCATTACAGTCAGAGAGAAGTTAGCAGGAGAATGAAGGAGACAGGCCAGCATGGTTCCAAGTGTAGAGCCATGCTTCACTGACCTCATCCTTGGGAACAACATGCACCTGGTATGGCTCAGGCTGAGTAGGCCCTTCTGCTGCCATCCTCATGCCTCCCTTCCTCTCCTCTGCAGGGTAACTCTGGCAGCTCCCTTGTCTGCCAAGTGAACAACACCTGGATTCAGATGGGTGTAGTGAGCTGGAGCTTTAGCTGTGGCCGGCGCCATTACCCAGGCATCTACACCAGCACCTCCTACTTTACCCACTGGATCAGGACTCAGGTTGCTGACATGAGGTTCCTCAGTAGGGCTAGCCCTGCTTTCTGCAGCCCAGTCTTCCTCACTGGCTACATTCTGCTGGTCTCCTTGGGCTCCCTGTGGCTCCTATAAGTGGTGTTCCCAGGATAGCCCCTCCTGGAGGCTGCTTCCCTCCCCTCTACTCTTCCCTCAGGAGAAGTAGAGACCAAAGGTTGCACAGGATGGCACTACAGAGTGACCTTGGGGGAGGGTCCCAGAGCCATTGCGTTTTTAGTTGTTCAATGAAGATTTCTGGAACTTTGAGCCACTGAAGTTGTCTTCTTTCTTCTTGACCTTAGTTGGAGTCCTTCAGAACTTCCCTCACTCCCACCAGTCCTGACTGTCCTCTCAGACTGAACTGCCCCTGACAGCCTTAGCCCAGGTCTGTCTTGTGCTTGTTGTGTGACCTTGACAGAATGTTCCTCTTCTGAGCTGTAGTTCCCTCTTCTGCCAAATGTGGGTTTGAATCCCCTGCTTAGTTATTCCAGCACTCCAGCAATCCCCCAGGGCCCTACAGCCCTACCCTGGGTATCTGATGAACACTTCCCTTCAGGCCTTCCAGCAAGGGCTGGCTTCTTTCCAAGAAACCTACAATGGCCAGATTCAAGACCCACATTTGTGGTCTGTGTTCTGGAACCCACAGGCGTCCCCTACCCAACCTATCCTCCCCTGAGGGTCTGCAGAATTTAACCAGTTCCTCTTCCTTCCCTGGCAGGGATGGGTGGTGGACAGGCAGAGAGTCTGCTTGGATGGTAAATGTGTGCGGTGACTATACCCTGAGCTCCTGAGGAGCTGTCAGGGCCTTCCCTCAGACTCCAGAGAGTAAAGAAGGCTGGCCTAAGCTAGCCAGGCTGAGTCCTGCCCCCCTGTGCGAGGAAGTGAGGGAGCCCCTCAGATTTGGTAGGTCTCAGGTTCAGAGCAGCCAGCCACACTGCCCCTCTGGGCCACCAAAAGGGAATGGTGCGATTTGCTGTCTTTTGAGTGATTGGATCATGAAATGGACCACGTGAGTGTCTCCCCCACCCTACTTTTAAAATGTATTATCTGCTTATGTCACTTAGCCATCAAAGTGTTCCCAAAATTCTAATATGCAAAGTGATCTCCAGCTCCCACAATGGTCCATTGATAACTGCCACTCTTTCTTGGACGGCCCCTTCGCCTGTGCCATCTTTCCTAAACTGTAAGCAGATGGATTGGTGAAGCAGGGACATTTGCTGAATGGAGGTTTGGGGTGCATAGCAGCTTAAGATGATGCAGTCTTTAAAAATCACTATTTAAGGCCCGTTAATCTGCTTAATTTCTGTGCCGGGGCAAAATTCCACTGTTGTCATCAGGCTAGAGGGAAGATGGGGCCACTTGGAGAGTTTCGGGCTTGGTGTTCATCTCATTATTTTGGAGGTGACAGCACGAACCAGTGCAGGGCAATGGGCGGCAGGGGTGAGGAGGTCCAGGAACTGGTGGAGGTTAGGTCAAGCGACTCCAGGAAACTGCTTGGTCTAGCCAAGGGGGAGGAGTAGAGGACAAGAAGGCCAGACAGCTGCCTGGGAGACGAAACAGTGGCCAGTGGCTGGGGGCATGGACTAGGAGCGCCCGGGAGGGTGGCCACTGGGGGGCGCCTACACAGGCTGGCCGGGGAGCACTCATCCGCACCAGACGCCACTGCGTGCGGCCAATGGGGGGCGCCATCCGGGGAGCGCACGGGGGCACCAGGGAGAAGCGCAGTTGCTGCTGAGCAGGGATGGAGCCCTGGTGCGGAACCCAGGCCCGTGGGCAGAGCCCGAGGACGACTGCCGCCACCCATGCCTGCACCCTCCTGTTGTTGGTTCTATGCGCCGGTAAGCCCCTCTAACCCCCCCTCCCCCCCAAACTCCCCTCACTTCCTCACTCATTCCTGTCAGCCTCACCTGATCCACGCTGTGTCCTTCCGCAGGTTGCTTGGGCTCAGGAAAACTTGGGACCCTGTCCACAGCCACCCCCGGCTTCCCTTGCACTCGCGAAGCCACCTGTCCTTCAGACTCGCCTCGCCTTCCTCAAGAGGACATGACCACCATCCAGACACAATCACCTGTTTCTGAATCCATCTTACACCACAGTAAGTACGACAAACTCCATGGGGCAAGGAAGGCTTCTGAGGAATCTCACCCCACTGTAAGGGATAGGAGAGGAAAGGGCAGAGGAGTGGTGGTAAAAGAGACTTTCCTTCCTTATTGAGTGGTAACTACAGGCCAGTTCCCGGTCCAGCCTAGAGGAACAGACCTTCAGGGATGAGGCAGGAGGCAGGAAAGTCAGAGGAGCCTTGGATGGGCTTCACGTTCCCACCTCCATGAGCTGGCCGTGGGGCTGGTGGCTTCTCTAGCCCCAGGCCCTGCCCTGGCCTGCTCCTGACCCAGGCTCCCAGCCAGAGACCTCGGGAATCTTCAGCACAGCTTTCAGGACCTGTGGTGCCTGTGGGGCCTGCCTGTAAAGATATTCTCTTGAGCAGTCGTGTTCAAGCATGTTTAATTGAGACTCATATAAGAAATACTTATCCTGGCTCGGCTCTCACAGCTCAGTGATTAGGGCACCGGTCACATACAATGAGTCTTGGGGGGTTCCAGCCTGGCTTGGGTCTGCTAAGCAACAACAACAACAACGAGAACAAAATAGCCGGGCATTGTGGCAGGTGCCTGCAGTCCTAGCTACTGGGGAGGCTGAGGCAAGATAATCACTTAAGCCCAAGAGTTTGAGGTTGCTGTGAGCTGTGACGCCATAGCACTTTACCAAGGGTGACATAGTGAGACTCTGTCTCAACCCCCCCCACCAAAAAAAAACCCCAGAAATAATTACTCTGGGACTCCATGCATGCCATTCAGCTGCCACAGATAGCCTCACAAATAAGACCTAGTACTCTGTGCTGTGCATGCTGACATTCTCTTTCCTGTTATTCTTTAAAAATCCTGGTCACAGCTCACTTATGTTGATTTTACAACCCACTGGAAAACATCTAGGGGTAGGACTGTTGGGATGTTGAATGTATGCATCTTCAATTCAAAACAACTGCTTTCCAAGGTGGCTGAAGCAGGTGACACTCCCACAGCAATGGATTCTGAGTTGCTAATCTTTACCAATGCTCAGGATCACAGACATTTAGTTTTTGCCAGGCAGGTGGTACAGAGCAGAACCTCGTTATGATTTGAGTCTGCATTCCCTGGGGACTGACCGGGCTGGGCTGCTTCTGTGCTCATTTGCTGCTGGGGTTTCCTCCTTGGAATATGCTTGTTCATATATATTGCCCTTTTTTTTTTGTTGGGCCATGTGTTTTCTTCTCAGTGAATCACAGGAGGGGTTCCCAGAGGAGGGAGAGGCATCTGCCTTAGCTGAGCTGGGGGCATGGTGAGGATGGAACCAGATGGAAACACAGATGAGTTTGTGAAGGGTCTGGCTGGAGCTGAGTGACTGCTAGGCAGGACAAAGGGGCAAGTGGTACACTGGGATGGTCAGCTGGGGATGCTTTAGGGCCCAGGTTATGGGAACTGGGAAAGAGATACCTGGGCAGTGCTGAGCCCCACCTGAGGCTGGGCAGTGCTGAGCCCCACTGGTGGACTGCATCATCCTGTGGTAACAAGTGAAAAAGGAATATCACTGCCTCGATGTGGGCTGGTGGCTGGAGAGGTAGGAGATCAGGTCAAACAGATAGGGGTATAGGGTAGGGCCCATTCCTCAAAAACTTCTTACCTTCTTCCTCAGCCTGTGGCTTCTCCCACGAGCAAGACCCCACCCTCAGGGACCCAGAGGCTATGGCTCGGCGGTGGCCATGGATGGTCAGTGTGCGGGCCAATGGCACACATGTGTGTGCAGGCACCCTCATTGCCTCCCGGTGGGTGCTGACTGTGGCCCACTGCCTGATCCAGTGAGTTGGGGCCTGGCGGGGATGGGTGGGTAGAGAGGTCCAGTCATTCCCCCCCCACCCCCACCCAGCTAGTCTATCAGTGGTAGAGGCAGCTGTGCCCTCTATGGAACCCCACAATCCCAGCCCCACCTCACCCTGGCTCTAAGTGAGTCAGGGTGGGTCCTGCAAATTCCTTTCTGGGAGCCAGTCTTTTGAGTGTTCCCACCCTGTGCTCCCCTCACCTAACCCCTCAGTCCTGTGCATTCATTCCACAAATAGGGAATGGAGGCTTAGGAGCCCTTTGTCTGGCTTCTCACCTCCTCTCCTCAGGAGGAAGGTCCTAGTGCTTTCATTCACCCCCTTCGGTCCCACTTCCTGTTTCCTCCTTTTTTCAATTAACAGTCTCTGACTCTCCCTTGAGCCAGGACTTGGCCTGTGCACTGGGGACAGATAGAGAATGGACTGTCCCTCTCAGCTTGATAGGGGAGAAGACAGATGCTCACAGAGGAGTTTGGTCTGTGTGGGGACAAAAGAATGGGCATGCTGATGTTCCAGGGCCAGGGGAATGCCATGAGGGTGATGTCTGTGCTGGCCATGAGAGCTGACCCTTTGAGAAACATATTTCAGGCCTAAGGGTCAACACAGAGACTCCAAGGGAAAGGCCAGGGATGACAGTGAGAGGGCCAGGCAGTAGCTGACTCTGCAGGACCTCTGCTCCTCCAGGGTCATGGGGCATGGGATGCCAGAAAAAGTCCAGAGTTTAGAACCAGAGCAAACTAGGTCCACATCCCAGCTCTACATCTTCCTACCTGTGCAGCTTTGAGTGGGTCACTTAGCGCTGCTCTGAGTCTCAATTTCCCCCTTGATAAAATGAAAGGTTGTGAGGATCAGACCACACAGTTTGTGAAGGGCCCTGTTCATGTCTCAGAGTGCTGGAAGCAGGTGGGTAGCCTCCCTGGATTTGTTCAGAGGGCAGGAAGGGAGGGGCTGGAGGCAATGGCAGGGTACCTGGAGCTGACTGTAGACTCCCTCATGGTTCTCCTAGGCATGATGTTTTGTATTCAGTGAGGATAGGGAGTCCGTGGATTGATCAGATGACACAGACTACTTCTGACGTCCCGGTGCTCCAGGTCATTGTGAACAGCAAGTACCGGGCCCAGCGATACTGGTCCTGGATTGGCCGGGCCAATGACATTGGCCTCCTCAAGCTTGAGCAGGTGCTCCAATACAGCAAGTATATCTGGCCCATATGCCTGCCTGGCTTGGATTTTGTGCTGCAGAAGCATGCTCCCTGCACTGTGACGGGCTGGGGACTTCCCAAGGTTGATGGTGAGTCATACCCTTCCCAGATCATGGTGGGTGGTGTGAAAGAGGACTGGGGTGCAGGCCAGGGTGCCATCAGGGACAGATACTTCTGAGCACCTTTCCCAGGGAGCCCACTGCCTCCAGGACTTTCCGGTTGTGCTCTTACCTCTGAGGTCTCCTTTCTCTTGAAGGTTTCAATAGTGAACACATTACAGCCACTCAGGCTGCAGAGGACCCTGATTGCTCTTGAATCCCCAGCAAGGCCAGGGCATGTAAACAGAACTTCCTTGGAGGCTGAGAGGACACAGAGTAATATCTTCCAGTCCACATACAACCCCAGGGCATCCACAACTTGCAGCAGAACATGCTAGGTGAAGGGGGCAGGGTTCCATGTCTGGAGAATGCTTCCAAGAAGTCCCCTCATGGCTTACTAGGGGTAGTGGGCATGTAGAGGTTGGGAGTCGCTTGGGATCTATTCTTGGTTCCTTCCTCCCCTCAGTGGGCCTCAATCCCTTGTCACCCCAATTTAGGAGAGAGCAGGCGTATTCTCTCAAACCCATCCAATGATTCATTTCCTGATAGACTGTAGGAATGCCCACTCCGTTCAGGGAGCCCCCGACCCATAAGAGAGAATGCCCTTCCTTGTGACTTCAAGCAGCACATGAGGGCTTCAACCCATATGGGAGGAGGTGGGAGTGACTTTCCAACTATGCTGTGGCCCTAACCCTAACCCTGGCATGGCCTGTCCATGCCATGGAACAGCTGGGAACAGCCCAAAGTCTCCCATCTCCCAGGAACTCAGACCAGGGACAGAGGGACACCGATGTGGGAGAGGAGAAGAGGAAGCAGTGCCTGGGACCCATGGAGGGGGTCTGGGAAAGCCAAGTGTGGGGAGGCCTGAAGAACAGGAGGGATTTAGACCAGAGAGAGGCTTGGCAGATATTTGGGATGGAAAGAATAGTGAAAGCCAAGATGTTGAGGTGGAAGGGGGATGCTAAGAGGACTGAGTGGGTTGGCTCTGCAGGAAGCTAGAGCAGGTCCAGCATGGCCAGGTCATCAGGGCAGCCTGCCCTGGGGTCTCTGTATCAAGGGCTCTAAGGATACCAGGTAGAAGAGGGGTGTGGAAGGAGAGATCTCCATGGCCACTGTATGGCAAATAGAGGGGGCTGGGGAAGTGAGAGAGAGGAAAGAGGATAGGGATGAGGCTAGTGGCATCTGAATGGGGCCTTGTTGCACAGGCATATGGCCCCAGTTCCGGACCATTCAGGAGAAGGAAGTCACCATCCTGAACAACAAGGAGTGTGATGACTTCTACCACAGGTTCTCCAAAATCCCTTCCATGATTCGTGTCATCAATTCCCGGATGATTTGTGCAAAGGATCTGAACAGGGAACAGTTCTGCTATGTAAGCACTGGCTCATTTACCTCCAAGGGCACCTGGCCAGGATGGGGGTAGGGGGCTTAGAGACAGGAGTTGAGGGCTGCTGGTCAGAGACGGTGAAAGGCACAGGGAGGATGGGATGAGAGAGGTGAGGTTCAGGGTGGACACAGAGGTTGGAAATGGGAAGGTGGTGGAAGTGGAGGGTGGGTGCTAAAGAGAGGAGATAAAATCTTTCAGAGTACCTCTCACCTGTGTTGACATTGGGGGGCTATGGAGGACCTAGTATGAGGGCAGCTTGCTTGTCCTCGATTGGGTTACATCTGCCTCTGGCCTCACCTGGCCTCCCTGACCCTTTTTATTCCACCTTTCCTGCAGGAGGTGTCTGGTGAGCCTTTGGTCTGCTCTATGGAGGGCACATGGTACCTAGTGGGAGTGGTGAGCTGGGGTGCAGGCTGCCAGGAGAGCAAGGCCCCACCCGTCTACCTGCACATCCCCTCCTACCAACACTGGATCTGGGAAGTGCTCAACAGGCAGCCCCTGGCCGTGATGGCCCCCTCCAGGGCCCTGCTCCTCGCACTTCCACTCCCACTTAGCCTCCTTGCTGCTCTCTGACACTCTGTGTACCCTCCCTGGTGTGTCCTCCCTCTCCCAGGTTCCCTGCCCTTGTGCCCAGCATGCTGCACGTGCAGCTCTCACAACCCTGCCTTACAAGGCAGAGATCAGCTGCTCAATTAAACACTTCTGTTTCCTGTGCCTCCTCCTTCCTGGGCCTTGGAGGCCCTTCACTGCCTGGGCCTGCTCTAGTGGGAGATAGGTGAACCAAAGGGGGGTGGGCAGTTTATGCTGAAAAGCGTAGAGCCCCCAGGATCTGCCTCCAACCAGAGGTTCTGGGTGGCTCCTGCAGAAGGTGAAGGGAGTGTGAAGGGGTCAGATGATAGAGGGCTTAGAACATACTGCCCAGGGGGCTGCCAAGGAACGGTAGAGGCTGGGGTGCGAGTGTAGCTCTGGCTGGCCTGGAGGGTGAGTGTACTCTTTCTGTGATTCACTGGTGGGAGTCAGGCCATAGTGAACTTTGACCTTCTAGCTGTCTCCCCTGCCTGGAGACTCAGGGAGGTGCCCAGTGGGATCAGACATTACTCTACCATCAGCAGCTTGTCTGTCCATAAAGGGCTGGTGGAGGCCCCAAGTCATAGGAAGGCAGATAGAGTCCAGGCCTGGACTTCGCCAGTCTTCACCAATTTCCTTCTATGTGACCTTGAGTGGCTCCTGCCCCTCTGAATTTCTGCTGCCTGGGTACACAGAGGGTTCTGGCCTGTGTGGTAGAATCACTGTTGTCTACCCTTCATGTGGGAAGAGAGTAGCCAGCTGTTCTCTTCTGGTGGCAGAGTACTTAGCTCTCCTGGCAGGGACTTCTGCAATCTCTCCCTCTCTGCCCCTGTGACCCCATGAGCTCCTTCCTCATGTCAGCCTGGATCACTCTCCTCCTTACATAGTGATGATCCAGGTCCAGGTCAGGAGCCAGGTTTGACTCTTCTATGTCCCCAGCACTGGGCTCAGACAATCAAAGGCCTATGGACAGCCATAGGGTCTGGTAGGGGAGCATTGAGAGCAGCCGTGTCATCCCAGCACCTAGAGAGCAGATAGCTCTTCCCCTTTCTCCAGTCCAGATGCCTGCCTTGGATGGGCTGAGGGGGCTGCAGCTGCCCCTCAGCCTCTTGGCCACTATTTCTCCCTCAGTCATATTCTAATGCAGGTGGAGAGGGGCCTGGTCTGAGTCACCTCTCATCGATTGCTGCACCAGCCTCCACATTCATGCTCTAAGGAGGGAGCAGTGTGAGGGGTCATCTCAGGAGGCAGTTTTATACGGGTCTGAGAAGGAACTCAGCTTTATTTACAAATCTCTTGCAGGCAGGTTTTGCAGCAGGCTTCCCTGGCTCGGAAACCTCTGGTGTCTCCTTTGTCTTCAGGTGCAGGCCTGAGCGCCTCAGTCTGATATTCAGGGCCTCTGTGCATTTTCCCTCCCCTAGGTGGTGTCTGGGCCTTTGTCTTCTGGTCAGAGATACTTCTTTTAGGAGCGCCTCATGGGAAATGGTAGAAGAAGAAGCTGCTAGGTAGCTGGGGGCTGTTATATTCAGCTGGTGGGAGGCTAGTTGTGCCCCCTGCCCTGATTCCCTGGGGCCATGAAACCTCCCACTTCAGGGGCCACCAGTGTAGCCTGAGGTCACCCTTGACTTTTCAAATATTCCTTGACTTCCAAGAGGAAGCCCATGCCCCAGCTTTCTTCCCTGCTCCTTCTGGCCCACCCCACAGCCCCCAGCTTGAGCCTGAGCTCCTGTACCTCACGCTGGGCTTCTCAGCAGCCTCAGCTGCATTACAGTGTGTGAAAGAGGGTATCCCATTGCCTTGATCTTGCTCTCTGCAGGACTGGGGGTTCTGTTTCCAGGGCCACCTCTGCTCACTTTCTTGGGTTGGAACCCCTGCCAAGGTTGTTGGGGCAGCATCCTCACCATCAGGGCTGCTACCTGCCTTAACCGAAGTCCCTTCTGTTCTCACAACTCCCCCCAGCAAGCCTCTCACCGTCCTTAGGGCCAGTCTGGGTGTGGTCTTACACCCCACCCCATGTAGTTTGGCCATCCTCTGCTAGAAGGGAAGCCCACATCCTGTTTTTCCTGCTAGCCACTGATGCCCTTAGCAGAAAAGGTAAGATGCAGGCATATCTGGGTGGGGAGAGCAGTGTAAGGCCATTCTGCATCTGCAGAGGGACAGTGGAAGGCCACCTCTGTGGAGAAAGGGCCCATGTGGATGGGATGAAGGTAGTGGAGTCCAGGCTGGGAGGCAGGACACCCAGTGTGGTCTTGTTCCTGTACCTGATGGGCTATGAGGAAGTGGCCATGGGCCTTCCCCCTCCCCGCTCTGACCTCTGTGGTCTGCATATAAACTCGGAGTCCAGGGTGCCTGGACCGTGGTCAGATCTTGAGCTCCAAGGCCTGCCAGCCCCAGTGGCCACCTCCAGGATCCTCCCCTCATTTCTCTCCTTTCTTCTTCTTGGCTGCATTCTTTTCATCTTCCTCTACCTTGATGGCCACTGTGTCCACGCTGTCCTTCTTCTTCTTCTTCTTCTCTATGGGGTAGAGGAAAGAGGTCATGTAGTTGTGTTGAGGCAAGTTCCTGGGGCTCAGCGCTCTCAAGTGGGTGGGCCTCAGAAGCTTCCATATCCTGTCCTTTACTTCTTCCTTCTAGACCTCTCCTACTGGAGAATAGGCTCATTATTCTGCTTTCATCACTCTGATTGATTTCTGTGCGCTGGTGTCCTTGGACAGGGCTGGGGCCCCCTCCTGAACCTGTTGTCACTCCATTATATTGGAGGGGAAGAAGGGGGAGCAGGTGACTCCAGGCAGTAGGATTAAGGAACTGGCTGACTCAGCAGGATCAGATAGCTGCTGGGTTGGGCCGGTGTGGGGAGGTTTGGGAGGTGGGCAGGGCCTGCTTACCTCCGGGGATTTCTGTGAGCTCATTGAGGGGCGGCACAGTCTCTAGCTTATCTGTGTACATCTTGGCTGCCTTCCGCTGTAGGTACCGGGCTTCAATCTCCTTCCGGGTCCGTGGCACGCGGCAGTTGAAGACACAACACAGGGTGATAACTGTAGGGAGGACAGAGCAGGTTTGAGTGGGGTATGACTTCAGGAGGCTCAGCATCTTGACAAAACCACTCTGAACACTGGGGTTGCTCCAGTGGCTTTCCTGGGCCGGCCTGACTTGGTTGGGCAGGGGCCTGCGAATTTTACATTGACTCTATACATTATGTAGTAGATCCTGGTCCTGAGAGCCTTTTTGACTAGACTGAGAGTTGCTAAGGGGTAATGCAGCTGGCTGCATTGTGATTCAAGCTCTGTAGAGGTCATCCTACACTGATGCTCATGTCCAACCCAGGCCTCTGGGTTGCCTCTGGTGTAACCTGAAAGTAGGACTACAGCTGCCTCAGACTTCAAAGTTCGTGGATGTGTCCTCCCTATCCTCGCTGCAAACAAGCGTGGACTCCTCTGGGCTGGGAAGGGAGCTGGTGAGAGGGCACAAACCCTGCTCTGGAGTGTTCATCTCAGACAGTTATTTCAGAAGTGGTTTTCCAGTGGAGCCCAGCTGCACAGGACGTGGAGCTGGCCCGTTTAGTGATGGGCAGGGCAGGTTAGGGCTGCTAGGACCTGGCTGGACTTAGTTTATTTTTCTAAGGCCCCCACAGTCTGGCCACCTTGGCCCTAGCCCCGGGGGAGGAGATGTGGCTGGTTCCTATTATAAATCAGATGAGCAGACATAACTTCCTGGCAGACTCCTAGGGCGCAGGAGGGCACAAGCAAGACAAGCCAGGCCTATTTTGGGGAAGATGGATCAGATCTGTGTCACCTGGGTTGGAGTACCCTCTGGGATCATTTTATGCAACCAAGGTAATATCCCTTCAGGCAAATATTATGGTTCCACTGAGTCTTGTCCAGACTTACCAAATGAAAGAAAAATAATGGCTGGATGAATGGGATGGTCTCAAAACCCTTGCTGCTAGGAACAGGACTGGACTTCTGTGTGAATAGATTGGGGAGCCAAGAACATCCAAATATGCACATTGGGGGTGAGGGGTGTTGCATGAGGGCCCAGCAGTGAATCTGACTGCACACCTCTCTGTGGGTAGACCTGAGCAGACAACAGCTCTTTCTTATCCAAAGCTGGGTCCTGGGCTTCTCCAGACGTGTGTGTGTACCTGGGATCTAAGGTTTGTCCCCCACCCTGATCTTCCCAGCTTGAGCCACTTCTTATAGCTACTTCACTAGGTACCTCCTTAGGATCATGTCCTACAGGCTCCATGCAGATAAGTCCCAAGCCCTAGGAAGCTGGGGCTTCACAGAGATCTCAGCAGGCAGCTATTGGCAGCCAGAGCAGGGCTCAAACACTGCCCCTCACTCCAGGCCTGCCCTATCCAGCCTGGCCTGGTTGCTTTTCTTCAAAGAAGGGGAGAAACAAAGTGCTTTGGATTAGGTTCTAGGGCCCAAGTAGAGGCTTTGGATACAAGTCCCCAATGACATCAGAGGTACCCTATGTAGCCCTTTTCTCTGCAAGGTTCTGAGGGTGATGTTCCACTAACAACCTAAGCCCAAACAGACTGGTAGGTGGGAAAGATGTTTCCTCCCCAGATGTTATCCCCAGTGCCTAGCGCTGTGGGGAAAGTAACAAATGATGACTTTAGGTTTAGAGGCCTTTGAGACTATTCTTTACCCCTTCTAGGAAATGAGGTTAGAGGATGGTCTGTCTGGGTGACATCCAGATGCCCCTGGGTCTGATATTGTGCAACTTTCTTGTGTGATCCCAGGCACCTCCACCTTCTGGGGCTGAGCAGAGCCTGAGAGAGGTGTTATGTGTCTTAAGTCCCTCCAAGTACCCTTGCCCTTATTCCCTGGGGTGCCCCAGAGCTGCTCCCTTGCCCTGTACCCTAGACTACTCCTGTAGCTCCTGTGTGGCAGGTGACTCTATCCCTGCTTCTCAGGGCTGTGGGTCGTCTCCCTCTCTGGACACCTGGGCTGAGGTCATGGGCACATCTGTCTGTCTGTAGGGTCTCCACTAAGATGCCCGACTGGTTCTTGGCTGCAGCTGGGAACAAAGGACAACCTCTTCATCAGATGGGGGCAGGGTGTGCAGGGGGGATACTCTCTCTTGGAAGGGCACTTCTGGTGCCAGAAGAAGCATATGCAAATCAGATGTCATGTCTTCCTTGGAACCCCTCACATCTGGATGGGCTCTTTGTTGGCCACTCAGCCCTCCAGGAGACCTCATCCTGGGACAGCTTCAGCTAGAACTTATTGGAAAGTGCAGCTTTAGCCTTCCAACCCACAGTGCACTCAGTGAATATGCAGTGGGGGTCATGTGAGACCTTGTTTGAAGGCCATGTTCTTCCAGCCCTTGCTCACGTCATCCTCTCCACTTGGAATGCCTTTCCAGCCTTCCCACCTGGCAAAATTCCACCCATCTTCCTACCAGTCTGCAGCTCAGAGGACCATCATCTATAATATCTTTGCCAAAGAGTGAGCTGCTGCTCCTTTTACTATCCATATCCTCCCATTCGTGCCTGTGCCTGGTGGGAACCTCTGTCATACGGCTTTGTGCCGTGGCAGCCTCCCTGATCTGGCTGCATTTCATGTGACTTTCTGCCCCCTTCCCCAAATCCACACCCCAGTTTGGGAGGCAGGCTAAGGGGAGCAGGCTAAGCCTGTTTCTGCTCCAACTTTGCATTAAGAAGCTCCCAGATCCCATGAGAGGAATGGTTCTCCTGCTCTTAATTGAGGCACGTTGAGTCATTTCTGGAAAGTGGCATCTGACAAGGGGCATCTGACCCCACCTTCAAAGCCAGGGAGCCACAACTACTTGGTGTCTGGGGAGCCCCTGGTGGAGAGTGGCCTTGCTGGGGCCCATGGGTGTGGGGCCTTTAAGCCGACCAAATTGCAGGAAGAGCATCAGGAGGCCAACCATAGGGAAAAATGACATATCTCTGTCCTTGCCCTGATTCAGTAGAGTTCCCTGTAATTACCATAATTGCCATGTGGCTGCCTCCCTGGGTCCAGCAGAATACTTAAGGTCACCACTGGCCTGTCAACCCTCCTTGGGGACTTTATGTGGTTCAGGAGGTGCCAGAAACCATGACAGGCCTTCTGCGGGTACCTGGCTTGCTTGTACTGCCCGGAATTGCTATTCTGAGCCTATGGGAATGGTGCTGGCAGAGCTTTGGGGGTCAGGAGGCTCTGGGGGGTGCTGTGCTCTCACTGCAGTGTGGCAGAGTGAGCAGGGAGCAGCTACTCACTGATGGACAACACGAAGAGCGAAAAGATGCCCACCACGTGCCACAGGCGCATGTCCCAGAACACCACCGTCTCCTTGGTCAGCGGGGGCGGCTTGGGCTTGGGCGGGGCCGTGCTGGGCTGTGGGTCAGGAGAAAGGGGAGTGAGCCAGGCAGAGGCCAGCAAGTTGTGACAGGGCCAAGAGAGGCCCAGCTTTCAGCAAGGGCTCAGCCCAAGTGTTTCAGAATTTCCTGAAATCTGCCTTAGACATTCACTACCAACACCTTAGACCTTGGGAAGTTCCAGATTTGGAACTGAACTGAGCAGAGCCTCAGATCACAGACCCGGGGACTTGAAGTGGGAAACAAAGGCCTGGAGAAGCAAATGTGGATGGCCTGTCCAGCCAGGTTCAAGGTCCAGTTTAATACCTCCTCCCACTCCAGTCCTAGGCCCCACTCAGGTAGGTGAGGTCTCAGGACCAAGGCCAGAGACAAAGGAAGGCCTGTACTGTGCTGGTAGACTGTATTTGGCTCTCTTGCCTCCCCACTGCGGGGTGAGAGTGGAGCTAGGAGTCAGGGGCCCATAGCTTTGCCACCTGGCCAGACCCTCTGCTCTGAGACTAGACCAGGGCAGTCACAGGACTGGACTAGACAAATGTCTGCGATGCAGTGGCGCCACCTGGAGGCCTAAAGATGTAAGTGTTGTTGTCCCAAGCCTGCACCGAACACAACCAGTCACCTCCCTCTTTCCCAGTCAAGGGTTAACCTGACCTGAGGGACTGAAAGACCCTGCCCCAGTGTATAGAGGACATGACTCTTCCTCAGGGTTTAGGGCACAGGCGCCCTGGATGAGGGGCCATGGCTATGCTCTGGATGTCTAGGGGATGTGGTCTTGTCCTGTGTCTAGAGAAGATAGCCCTACCCTGAGTGTCAAGGGGACATAGCACTGTCCCAGTCTGAGGGGATATTACCCTGTCCTGGATATTTAGGGGAGAGGGCCCTTCCCCATGGAATCTGAGAAGACCTGTCTGTGACCAGAGAGGGATATGATCCCATCTCTGTCATTAAATTTGTTTAAGAAGCAGGGACAGGGGTTAATGCTCAGAGGGAGAGAGGATTCTGGGGCATCTGTGAAAGACACTGTCCCTTAATTAACCAAATAAGGACAGGTACGAGGAGTCCCTTCTGGCTCTCTGGGAAGGAGAGGCAACCTATAGCTCAGCTGTCCACCGGTTCTCCTCCTCAGTCTACACACATGGAGTGGGCATCTATCATGAGCCAGGTGCTTCTGCATCTTATGAACATTTGATGTGGGTTGGAGACACAGAGGATCAGCTGACTGCCCAGGTAACCAGAGGATCTGTGGGCCTGGGATTGGTACATCTCCCTGGCTCTTTTCTCCTCACCGGGGAGAACTAGGGTAGGAGCCTGCTTCCCTCTGGACCTCAGTTTCTCTGTCTGTAATTGGAGTGTTGTAGGTCCAGGAGCTGCTCAGCAGCTCTCTCTACCCAACATGATGAGAAAATTGGCATATGTCCCCTGGATGTGTGTGTGGGATCGGACACATGCACATGGGGTTGGAGAACACGTGGAGTTTGGCACGGTGTAGTTGGAACACATGTGCGTGTGGTCAGGCACGTGTATGGCATTAGGGTCAGGGCTTGGCAGTGGCAGAATTCCCTAGTTCTAAGGGAATCCCTGGGATTAGGGTACACTGGCTCTGGGAGACTTGAGGGCCAAAGTGAAGTCCTCAGATTCTGAGCCCAGGCTGCTGAATGCTCACTTCCTTACACACTCATGCTCCAGACTTGATGTAGATGGAGCTGGGCCTACTCTTAGTCCTGACAGGGGTCTTGGGTGGACAATAGCAGGTAATAGCCATCTCCTCTGGTGGGCCCTACTAGGGGCCTGAATTCTGAAGCTTGGAGGACCCCACCTTCTTCAGAGGGTAATTATGATGCCTGCAGAACTGGGTTGGATGGTTGCCTGGACCCTAGCTCTGCCCATGTCTCCAGGGTTTCCTGGAGGGCTAGGGCCTTGCTCAGGCTGTAGGCAGATGGCAGGCAGATGGAGTCTAATACAATTTCCCTTGATTAACTGGGAGAAGATGGATGCCTGGGGGTGGGGGCGAAGAGTCCTTGGCTCAGACCTGACTTGACCCCCACACCCAACATTCTGCCTGTACCCAGGCCAGCTCAGTTTCTGCATTTGAGGTCTCAGGGCAGCCAGTAAAGGGTCCAAGTACACCCTATGGGCCTCAAGCCAGCCTAGCTCCCCTTACAGGGACATTGGAGCTGACACCTGACTCTAGCCCAGCCTACTGATCACACCCCTGGTCAGCAGCATCAGCGACAGGCTACACTGTGGTGCAGGGCTCTGTCTCCCATTCCCTTTAGACACCAGTGTAGGGCTGTGTCCCCCGTATCCTCTCTGGCTCTGTCCTGCCTATCCCACCCTGTCCTCTAAGCACTATCCCTTACGTGTCCCTCCTGCATTTCTGTTTCCTGCTCTCTCCACTCTGCCCCTGCCTACACAGGCTCCATCCCCCACTTCTCCCTAGCTCTCGCCCTGGCCTTTTCCCTCTGGCCTCACACTCCAGAATTCCAGGTCTGGTCCACCCCTCCCTCTGTGGCTTCCCTTCTCTGCTCAGCTCTTTTCCTCCCAGCCTTTCCTGGCCCCAGCCAGATCCTTCCCTACCACCCCAGCCATCCTTTTCACCTGTTTCTGGGCTATCACGGCAGCTCCTTCTAAACCAGAGCTCATCATGACTCACCCCTGCTCAGAAACCTTCTATAGCTCCCTGTTACTGTAAGGATCAAGTCAGATCCCCCCCCCCCTTCCCCAACTCCCTGGGTCTTGCCCTGTCCACCCTTTCTCTTCTGGAGCCATTCTCCACATACCTGCTCCATAGGGTCTCTTCATCCTGCTGCCCCCACCCTTGGAGGCTCCTCACCTCCTTCCCAAAGCTCTTTCTCCCCCATTAGACACAGATCCCTGGAGGATTCTTGGAGGCAGAGGCTGTTTCCTCCAGAAGACCCTAAGTTCAAGGTCTATATCTCTTCCCATCAAATTAGAGGTTAAGGAAACCAAGGGCTGTGCACCCTCTATCCCCCGCAATGGGACAGGGGATACTAGAGGATAGGGACTGAATGTCCCCCATCAGTCTGGGCAGGACTGTGTCCCCAATCACATTGGGAATCCTTAAGATCAGGTTGAGTTTCTCCTATCAGACTAATGTTCCAGAAAACAGGGGCTGTGCTCTCTTCCCAGACCAGGGATCCTAAGAATGGGGGCTGAGTCTCCCTCACAGCCTGGCAGCACTTGGGGCAAGGCTGTGTTGCTCCACTAGACTGGGTCTAGAGGAAGAGCAAAGGATAATGCCAGCTCCAGATCAGAAAGGCACACCCCCAACCCTCTGCCTTGGTGACAGCCACCCCCACCCCCTCCAAGCGGCCTCACCTCCACCAGCTGCCCAGCGACCCCTGCAAGGCAGACCCCCAGCGCGGTGCCGCCCAGCGCCCAGAGGGGCCCTGTGCCTCGCTGCAGCCCTGCCATCTTCCACTCACTGCGCCTGCTTTCAGGAGCCCAGTGATGGCTCGGTGGGGCGGGCTGCCTGGTGCAGCCCCCTGGCCAGCCAGCACTCCGTGGCGGTGGCAAGCTTGGTGGTGAGCTCCAGACGTCGTAGCAGGCAGATGTGAGGGCATCTTTTATTCATCGTGAGTGTCAGGTTCCTGGGCCGCCTGCCTCTAACACTGTGGGTGGAGGGCCCGCCCCCTCCCGAGAGAGATTGGACTCCAGCCTCCTCATGTCCCATCCCAGGAACACTGAGGTGGGGGAGAGTAGGAGGGAGGACAGCTTGGGGTAGGGTCCTTAATCAGCGAGTCCCCTTTCCTTCCCAATTCAGGACTCAGTTTCTCCAGCTAGGACAAAGGGAGGAGCTGGAATCTGCTGATCTAGAAGGCCCTTCCCATTCTGACATACTGAATTTGAGAAATGTACTGGACTTGGGTATGGGGGGGCATAGTGGGTAGGTTGCCATGGTGACAGGCGCTCAGGGATGTCCTGGGCTTTCTGGCCTGGCTTCCTGCCCAGAGGCAGCTTTGGTCACCCTGGACACCAGAGCTGGAGAGGGGGATGGGGAGCAGGGTATGGTATGGTTAGAGCCACCAGCTGCCAGTGCTATGGAAGGTTCCTGAAGGAGTCTCTGCTCTACAGGAGAGGATGAGCCACCCCTGGAAGGGCTGGAGGCTACCCCAACCTCTGTCCTAGCCTGAGTTCTGAGTCTGGCTTCAGTCTAAGCTAAGACCCCAACCTCACAGTAAAGTCGAGCCCCACTGCACTCTGGTCCTGACCCCACGCTGAGCCTTGATAACCCAGGGATAGAGAGAAGTTCTGGGGAGCTATGGAGACTTTGGGGAGGAGTTGAACACTTGGGAACAGGAGTGGGAGGCCTGAAAGGGGGAGACGTCACCTTTCCTTCCTTTCATTATTATTATTATTTATCTCTTACCTGCTGAGTGCAAGGGGAAGCAGCTCAAGTGTTGGACCCCTGCACCTTCATCACCAAGAATAACAGAGGAGACCTGCTGAGGTGGGGAGTGGCCTGGTTCTCCTTGGCAAGGCCTGCTCTCAGAACTGGGACCCTGTGGGTCAGGAGCCTTGTAGGGCTCCATAGATGGACAAGGACCAAGGCAGGCTGCAGCAGGGAGCAGGGGTCCAGCTGTGGACATCTGCAAGCATCAAGGTTTGGAGATGACAGGGCAGGCAGGAAAATGGGAGAGCTGCTGGCAAAAGATGGATGGCCCAGGGGACTCACTGAAGAGACCCTTAACAATGGGCAGCAAAGTCTGGGGACTGAGTGGGTTGGGCTAACCTGTCCTCCCCGGGCATGCCTTGGCCAGGCAAACAGATACTCCACTAAAGTCTAAATCACTTGCTACAGCTCTCCACCCACCACTTCCTCCTGCCATCAGTCATAGGCCAGGCTAGGGAAAGCCACACTGACTAGCCAGGGAGGTCACCCTCAGGACATGGGGGTCAGAGAGGCCAGGCAGGGTGGAGATTAGTAAGCCTGCCGGGAACATGGGGGTAAACCGCTACTCCTGTCTGTCTGTTTCTTCATCTGTAAAAGGGAAGGGAAGCCTCCCATCAAAGTCTGGTGTGGGGATTCCAGGAACTAATAAATGTGGAGGTCCTGGCTCTCAGGGCTGCTCACAAGGCTCCCATTCTTAGCTCAGCCTAGGAGATGGGTATCATTATTTTCTGTAAAGTTCATTGCCTTTTCCATCCATCAAGAGATAGGGCAAGCCTAGTGAAGAAATCTGAAAGAAAATACAATTAGGTATGTCCCCATTATCCCCTGAGATAGCTTTTGTTCTATATGGTTGCTACTTTGCAGACTCTTGAACACAGCTGATATCTCACCATATATCATTTCTCATATACTTTATATCCAGAGCTTTTTACCCAAAACAAGACCCTAAATTCACCCTTCCCCTTTCCAATGTCAAATGTTTCCACACAGGGTTCAATATTTAACTAACTCAGACTTAACAGGACATCCCAACAGTCTTAGTGCAGCTTTAAGTTTTAATAACCTTAGCAGTATAAAACTACAGAGTTATAAGAAACACCACTTGAAAGTTTATTTTAATTTCCTTTTTTGCCATCGGTAGATGTCAAACGTTGACTGAAAAAAAAATTAAGTCATCCAAAATTCATAAAACTAAACTAGCATAAAGAAGATTTTTATAATTAAGCTTCAAAGTTATGTTTCTTATAAATCTGTAGCTTTATTCTTCATAATTTGTGAAGTTAGTAAAACTTCAAACTGCACTAAGTCTTCTGGGACATGATCGTACTGATAGCTGTGAACCCTCAGGCTCTGACCTTTAACCTCTCTGAGCTTCAACCCCCCATCTGTCAAATAGCACGGTGTCATGAACCTGTACATTACAAGCCTTCATTAATGCTAGTTGTGATGATTATTGTTGTCATTATCATTAAAGTCTGTGTAATGTTAAACTGGATAAAAACCTAACAATAGCACATCAAATCAGTGCTCTGTCGTTGACAACTTGGGATGTTTCCGCTTCTCCGATATCAAACAGCACGTTGAGATGAACATCCTGAAAGCTAAAGTCTTTTCCCTCTTTGAGGGTATTTATGTCTTTTGGTGTGACTTTTCCTCTCCCCTGTTTACTCATGAGGAATTGAAGCCCAGAGAGGGGTTGTGCATTGCCTAATATCACACAGGAACTGGGGCTTTCAACTCAGTACTCTGCCTCTAACCCAGAGCACTGCCCTCTGTCTAATACTGTTTTTGCTTCTTAGGTGGCCTCTACATCCACCTGCACCCCACCTGCATTTGGCCCCATCACTCCTTCCAGAGTCTCCCGCTCCATGAAGGAGGGACAGGTCTGTGGTGGGCAGCTCAAGGCCTGCAGGCCCTCTAGCTTCCTGGAAGATAGTGTCCCCTCTATGTCTGCTGGCATGAATGCAGTCCCCTCTATGTCTGCTGGCATGAATGCTGGACTGCAGAGCCCTGCGTGTCCCTCCTGTGCTATTTTTAGCTCCTGTGTGGTTTTCCTACAGGGACTAGACCCAGTCCAGGGCCCCTAGATTAGAAATTATGGGCAGTGGCCAGGGGAACCCCATGGACAGCTCTCTCTTTGAGCTTGAAAGCCTAAGATGCAAGGTTTTGCTCTGGGAAAGCTGAAGGTAAGGAGTATGGATCGCTAGTCTAAGTTAGGCTGGGAGCCAGGGCATTAGGGCCTCAGCTTGCAGTGGGGTGGGAGTTGGACAGGCTGGAGCCTGCTGGGAACTGGCCATCCCTGATCTTGTTGGCCCCAGGCCCTGCCCAGAATAGCTCCATGCGTAAGTATGTGCTTGTGTACTAAGGCAGTGGCGAAAGTGGACTTTGTGTGTGTCTGGGTGTAAGTCTTAGTGTCTCCAGAATTACAGGCACCATCGACATACATGAGTGTATGTAAGTCTGGAGCAGTATGTAAGTCTGTATCCTTGTTGACAGGCACATGATAGGTACATATGTGCCCATGAACACGGGCACCAATAGACTTGTGCAACATGGAAGCTCTGCCAAAGGGTCCATAAGGAGATGGGTCCATATAGCACAGGTGTGTGTACACACCACTACAGCCACTATGGACTGTCTGTGTGTGGAGGCAGGTGGAGTGGTGCAGGTGGGTATGTACACATCTGTGGTGGGACCAGGCAGGGGCCCTTGACTGTGTTTCAGGGGACTGATGGCAAGTGCAGAGCTAGCCCCTGCCACAATGACTTGGAACAGAGGTTGGGTAGGTCTTGCTCCATTTGGCAGATAGTAAAACTGGGCTTGTGATCCTGTGAGGTCTCCCCGGGAGTGTGGGAAAACTGGTCCTGCACCCAGGGCTCAGTCAGTTGTCTAATTCTCTAGATGTGGCTGAACGGGAAGTCTGGGCTCTGGGGAGCAGAGGGAGCCCTTCCCTTCTTGCCACAGTTAGGCAGCACTGTCCTCCCCTCAGCTACACGTACAGATGCTGAGACTGAGGTCCAGTGACATCTGGCACAAGTTCAGATGTGTCTTGCTCAGGGCCTTGCCTGCCTGCCCCCCCATTTGTCACCAAGTGGTGAGGTCATGAACTCTTCAGCCCTTGCCTTCCCTCCCAAGCCCCAGGGACCCCTGGCTGCCCACACCCATGTTCTTGGGGACTCATAGATCCCCCTGCTAAAACCCTGCTCATTTGTGAAGAAGCTCCTCAAATCCACCAATGCCCCTCCTCCCAGAATCTCAGCCTTGTGGAGGAAGTGCAGGTAAGACCACCCACCAGCAGGAACATGAAGGCGCAGAGAGGTCATACATTGCCCACACACACACAGCAAGAGGAAGGTGGCACAAGGTTCACACCGGGCCTCTTTCCAGAATGTTCTGCTGACTTCCACTGCCCTGCAGAAAAGCTCTTGGGGGACCTGTTTAGAATGCGAAGCCTCAGTTCCGTCCTAGCTGCTGGGCCAGTGGCTCTGGCTGGCTGTGCTGTAGACTCAGGGAGACCACATGGCCCAGCATACAGTCACACAGGCCATCTGGGTTGTGAATGGGGGTGGAGGGTTGTTGTCCAGAGCCTGAGGGCGGAGGGTGTGGGGATGCTTTCCTAGAGGGCCAGAGGGAGACCTTGGGACTAGGACTGACACCAAGTCCTGCCTCTCTGAGACAGGCCCTCACTTCCCACCCGCAGCAACACCTCTGGTAGGCAGGGGCAAGAGGAATAAGGCCTTCCGGGGACAGAAGCCTTCAGGTGCAGGAGGGGCAAGAAAGCAATGCTGGAAAGGGAGCCACAGCTAGGACAGGGGCCTTGGCAGTGAGGAGAGGGACAGAGAGAGAGGTGGGGGGAGGGTTCTTCAGAGTGAGAACGTGGGACACCAATGTGGGGCAAGAGGGGGAGGTCACCTGGGGCCTGTGATCATCCAGGGGAGGGGTGCAGACCTGAAAACCCTCCAAGCCTGGAGGTAGGAGGCAGCCTGACAGACCCCAAGTCGTTGGGGTTGAAGTTGGCTGGTCTCAGGCCCCCATTTCCTCTGCTGGGGCCCTCTCCAGTCTAACAAGATGGCCTATTACAGGGGGTCAGGGGATGTATCCCACTGCCTCAGACCTGAGAGTGGCGGCTGCTGGGACACCCTTTCTGCTCTTCCACAGCCTGCCCCTGGGGCCCAGGCCTCTTCCTTCCCTTCCTTCCGTGTTCTCACATAGGAAACCGGCAGAAGCACTCAGTGTTGGTCCCTGGAAACAAGTGCGATGAACCACAGGGCTTGTTTATTAACAGTCTGAACTATGGTTCCTCCCCCTCCCGGGGGGTCAGTCTGGGACTGGCCGTCGGCCACCCTTGCCAAGGTCACAGGCCTTGGCACCGAAGACCGCTGGCCGGCTTCATGCTCTGCGGGCAGGGGGACTTTCTCAAGGTCACACAGCAGACTGTGGATGGCCAACCCAGGGGGCCGCAGGGCCACCTCAGTTTACACTTCCGATTCGCAAACCCACCGAGCGGATGGGGTAGGTCATGGTCACGGGGCTGCAGAGCGTTGGAAGCGACTGGCATCCGCCAGGATGAGAACCAGAAGCCGTCTCCAGGACTCTGCCCGGCCTCCCCGAGCCTCGCGGGGGAGGCAGGAGGAGAAGCGGGCCTGGGTGTGGGTGTGGGAGTGCGGGTAGGGCGGAGGGAATGAGCCTCATCTTCGCCCTCTGCGTCCCGAGCTGAGCCTCAGGAGCTTTGGGAGCCCTGAGACGCCAGAGGGAGATCTCGGGCGGCGGGGCAGAAGGACGCCGCGCACCGCCCCCTCCGAGGCGGGCCCCTGGGTTCCCCCACCCCCGAGCAACACCCCGAGGCGGGGCGCCGGGACGGGGCGGGGCGGACTAGGGGCCGGCGGGGGGCGGTTTGGGCTGAGGTGGGTGACTAGCGGCAAGGGCACTCCCGGCGGTGAAAGCGCACAGCACAGGTAAGGAGGCTACAGAGGTCGCACGTCTGTGGGCGGAGCCCCGCGCCCCACTCTCTCCTGGTCCAGGGGGGACTCTTGGCTACGCAATCCCTAGCGCTGCCGCGTCGCGGTGCTTCCACCACTCTTCGGTCCCTGGTGGCTCTCCGGCCGTCCAAGTTCTTGGGAAGACCCCACCCCCGGTCCCCAGGGGGTTTCACAGAGACAGTCTTCCTGTTCCCTGTCACCTGGCTTGAGTTTAGGGGCCGCGCAGGGACAGCATCCAGGGCATGAACGCAGTGCTTAGGAGCCTGGCCTGAGCCGTGGTGCGACGTCCACAGGGCCTCAGCTAGCCCGAGAGACTGCCAGGAGGAGGTGACTCCAGCTGGTCAAGGCGGAAGGGCCAAGTGAGGAGCCAAGAAGGTGACGTTGCCCGCTTGGGAAGGGAGCAGGCAAATGCCTGGAGGCTGGACCTGGATCGAGTCTTTGGGAAACTCCAGTGGTTGAATGTGCCTGATCAGGGAGAGGAAGGGAAGCTGGGACGTATGTATGACTGGAGAGAGGGTGGGGACGTCTAGGACGAGAAGCTTAGATTCATGGAGGAGCAGAGGAAGGGTGCTGGGAGGAGGAGCCTGAGGGGTCAGGTGTGACAGTTCAGCCCCCTCCTCCTTTAGGCAGTCCCTCTCTCCACCGTCCACTAGACATGTTCAGTTGATTACAGAGGTCTCCAGGGAAGCCCAGGAAAAAGCCTTCACAGCAAGCAGAACTTCCTTGCCTGCGTCCAGATCAGGAAATACCAAAGTGAGTTCCATGACAGGGCGTGGCTGAGGGGCTTGAGGGGTCAGTCCTGGGAGAGGGCAGGAGAGGCCCCAGTGACCCTGCCTGGAGGAC
This sequence comes from Arctocebus calabarensis, assembly GCA_963573935.1. NCBI lineage: Eukaryota > Metazoa > Chordata > Mammalia > Primates > Lorisidae > Arctocebus > Arctocebus calabarensis. Next base: position 28,458 of record CAUYON010143973.1, read on the forward strand.
CTTAGTGTGGACAGAGACTAGGAATGCAGAGGAGAGAGCAGGTCTGGCTACTGGTTAGATCACAACAGGGACAGTAAGCTGTCTCACCTGGGCATGCCAAGACTGGTCAGTTCTGTCCTCATCCTGCCCCACCCACGGTGAGCATCAGGGCTGCCTGGGGACAGCCACTGGGCTGGGCCCTGCCAGGAACTCACTCTGTGGCTCAGGTGAGTTGCCTAGCCTCTCTGAGCCACCACTCAGGGGCTGGGAGCCAGATGCCTGGGTCTGAGCCCTGCACGTGCTCTGTAGGTAGTGTCTCTGGGTACTCCCATCCTTCCCTGTTCTGGTTCCCCATCTGTACAGTTGTGTGCAGCCTGCCACTAAGGAACCCTTGAACAGGAGGGAGGAGAGGGGAGAAAGCCATGACCTTGAACTGAGGGGACTGGGATGGGAGTGGGGAGGGGAGTATTCCTGTAAGGTTCAGCACCTCCTCCTCCTTCCCTGCAAATGTGCACTCATGCACACTCTTGCACTTTCATGCCTGGCCTCACACCTGCACTAATACTCTCCTCATCACTTCCAGGATGAAGCCCACAACTCTCTAGCCTGGAGAGCAGGGCCCCTGAGGTCACCAGACTAGACTGCCAGCCTCAGCTCCACCCTTCCCCCACCCACAACCTTACTATCCATACTTAACTTCTGCCCTTTCATCTGGACAGAATGACATAGTTTACCAGACTTAGAGATTCTTTGAGGACATGAATGTGGAAAGGCCCCTCAGAGTTGGTGTTTGTCAAGCTGGATCTAGAGGACTCACCCTAGTGGTCTCAGCCTGCTTTTGGGAATTGGGTGGGGAATCTGAGAAGCACGTACTCACACCCAGAGAAGCTCCCCTCCATCAGTTTGTCTTTTTGAGGAGTAACTAAAATAGTTTGAGAAGCTCTGATCTGGGGACTTTTAGAAGGGTGACTGAGGTTTGGGGTGGAGCAGGGCTGCAGGTAAGCTGAGGCATGGCCAGGGCTGAACAACCAGTTTGGGGAGGGGACCAGAAACCTCTCCTAGGGGAGCATCTAAGGTGTCGGCCATGGGTCCTGGGGACAGACTGGGCAGTGAGAGAGAGAGGGAGGAAGCCTGAGGTGGAGAAGCTCTCTTTAGGGGCACAGAGCTCCCCATCTAGGGTGTGTCTCTGGCTAGGATGGGGGTACCTGGCCCCCAGGTGAAGATGGGGAATGTTGGTGTTCAAGGCCTCCCAGCAACAAATTATTGATAGCAATATCTTTTTAACTTGCACCAATCTGGTTACTGGTCTGCACCTCCCATCCTGGCGTCACCCTCCTCCCCATCTGCTCAGCAAACCCTGGGTGTCTTCATCACCTTTCAGCTCAGACCCCAGCTGACTGCTAGCTTTGCGTAGAAAGGTCACCCCAAAGGGTCTTTCCATTCAATCAGTTTCTGGAGACATAGGCGAGGGTTAGGTAGGCCCAGACCATGCTTGCTGCACCCTGATCCCTTGGCTGTGCTCTCCTCATCTGCCTGAGCTGACCTGGAGCCTCCTGTGTCCCTGGAGGCTAGGGCTGCTTCAGGGGCCAGCAGAGAGAGAATGTGGCTATAGCTGGGCGTCCAGAGGCCTCCCCTTCCTGCCTCTCCCTACAACAGCCTCACCCTCCCCAGGCAGCAGCAGCAGGAAAGGTGGGGCAGGAATGCCTGGGTCTGGGCCAGAGTTCTCAGGCGCCTGCCCAGCTCTGCTCCAGAGCCAATTCTCTGGGAGTTGTAGGCTCTGCCTGGGGCCTGGGATACTCCATGGCATCCTTGGAGTGGGCTGGGGAGGGAGGGCTGAGACTCCTTCCTGTTTGCTCTTTGGGATCTGCCTATGTCATTTGCCATTATTGGCTGTCCTGATTATGTCCCCTGCCTCACCTAGGTGGGCTAACTCCAAAGCATCAGAATGTCAGACCAGGGAGAGGCAGCCTATAAGTCTCCACCCTCAGATGTTTTGTCAGATCGTTTGGGCAGATGAACCCCTTTGCTGAGTGACAGCCCCAGAGTTTAGTGGGAGGGATTTGTCTGAGTAGAGGCTGCAGCCTGGCTGAGGTAGGGGGTGGGTTTGAGCCCTGGACCCTCCATGCAGGATTCCTAGGTGATCCCCGCCTGATTAGAAGGTCCCTCACTCCAGGGCTGGAAATCCTAAGGCTCAATCCCATCTGCTTAGCCCAGAGGCCTCCACCTCTTAAGTGGGACCCATCCAGCAGTCTCAGGCTGGTTGTTGGTGGTGGGGGCAGTCCAGGCTCCCAACCACACTGACTCCTGTCTCGATGCCCAGCACCATCTTCTCTGCAAGAGCTGTTTGGTTCTTCCCACCAAATCTGGCTTTGGACTCCACTATACCTTGCTCTGAAGTCCTCCATGACTTTCCACAGTTGACTGAAGCAAGATCTAGCTCTTCTGTTGGCCAGTTAGGGTGCCGCTTGGTGGACTACCCTTAGAGGCTGGGCTGTCACACCTATGCACCTTCAATTTCATAGTTGCCCCACCTACGTGCCATGTCCTCCCTTCCTCTTCATTTCTTGCCTATTCTTCATGGATCTAGCAGGAAGCTGCCAGATTCCCTCTAGACCTCTCCTTGCTTACACAGTCCTTTTGGGTACAGGGAGCCCTGAACCATGGTCTCGAAGACAAGGCTGAGTTCTCTGACAGCATGTTCTTGTTCACTAGAGACTGCAGAGTCCCTGTCCCCGAACAGAGACTCAGTGGAAAGGAAGCTAAGGTCAGAATACCACTAGCTATTGCCCTGGGCACTAGGGATCCATGGTGAGTATTGGAGGAGGGCAATGAGCAGGTCAAAACTGAAGAGCTTGAAGAGCATTTACCCTTTGGGGCAGAAAAGGTCTGCTTCCCTTGGATGTTCTGAGACCTTTTTCCACTCCTTCAGGCCCCCCTCAGCTGAGCTTAGGCAGAACAGGGCAGGGGTCAGTGGCTAGTCCAGGAATTCCTCTTTGAGGTGACCTGTGCTCACTGCTCAGTTTTTTTTTTTTTTTAATTGTTTGAGATTCATCGAGGGTACAAAGAATTAGGTTATACTGATTGCATTTGTTAGGTAAAGTCCCTCTTATAATTGTGTCCTGCCCCCCACTGCTCAGTTCTGATGTGGGTGGGCACTCAGCCTGAGAGGATGTGCACTGACCCTACACCTGCCATTGCCTTCTGGCTGTGACCTATGTACTCCTAGGAAGCCCTGAGGAGGGCACGTTGGCAATGTGCAGCCCTGAGGAGGCAGCCCTGCTGCGGCTAGAGGAGGTCTTCTCAGCCACCCTCGCTCGTGTCAACAGCCTTGTCCTCCAGCCCCTGCTCTCTGCCGGTGAGTGAGTCTAGGTTCTCCAGTGGGGGCAAGGGACATAGAATGATCTCAGAGACAGGAGTCCTGCCTTGTTGGACTGTTTGAGACACAGCTTTTTTCAACCTTGAAAAACCTTGGAATCGGGGCCCTGGCCTCCAGTCGCTGTCTGCTCTCTTCTTAAAGGGACCCTGAGGGGCCAGGCTATGAACTGTGTTGGGCCCTGCCTAAGCATAGAGATGAAAATCCTCCTCTTCCAGGACACAGGCCTGGAAATAGCCCTTTGCCTGAATTCTCATCTGGCTCCCACCCAGGCCACCTGATGGTGCCAGGAAAAGCCTGACTAGAAGCTGGGGACCTAGGTTTTGCTTCCAGCTTGAGTCTAACTTATGTAGTGCCCTTGGGCTGGTGCCTTCCACTTGGGGACTCAGTTTATGCATCTGTGAAATGGCAGAGGACTGACTATGTGACCCCGTGGACTCCACATTCTGGATCTGAGGAGTCCAGGGCGAGGAAGCCAGAGACATAGGGGAAATTAGTGTACGTGCTTGGTTCCCTGAGATTACAGGGCTGTCCTTGTGTGTGAGGAGGTGGACGTGCATCCTGTGTACTCCTCAAGGGTGCTGCCCACTCTCCAGCCTGCATTTCTTCTGCTGAGCAGTAGGTCCCCAGGGATGTGGGACCCTGCAGCAGCCACAGGACTATGGGGTTCTGCTTGCCCTTCGTGTGAACACGTGGGACTGCTGTGTATTTCCTGGGAGATGGCGTGGTCATGTCCTCTGCTCACAGTGTGGCTATTTTCCTGTCCCAGCCCCAGAGCCTTCAGAGCCGCAGAGTAGAGAGTGCCTGCGGCTCTTACAACAGCTGCACAGGTGCTCCCAGCAACTGTGGGAGGTGACAGAGGAAAGCCTGCAGTCACTGAGGGGGAGGCTGCGTCACCCCAATTCTATTGGTCTGGAATCCCTGCTGCTGCTGCAAGCTACTGACCACATCCTGCAGCTCCACATAGAGTAAGATCACTGAGGTGCATCTGGGACCTTGCCTTGGTATCAGAGTGCCACCTGACATTAAGGCACACTTGGGGTTGAAGCTCATCTGGGTCAGGGGCTCACCTGGGGCCAGCCTGACTTGGGCTTCGTTGTTAGCCTGGCAGCAAGCTCAGATACTCCAGACTGCGCGTTGGGGCCTCCCAGGGCAGAAAGAGTTTGTAAGTTAATGTCTTGTTGGTCAATTAGGCCCCTTACTGGGCCCTCTGTCTGCAGCGGCTCAGTGGGTGAGATCTGGGGATGCCCCAGACCAAGGTTTTAGGTCTAGAGCTGGGGACTGGGTTTTCAGGGGATCCTCTGTGCTGCCTGCAGGTACATTGAATCCTACACCAACTGCATAGTGGTACAGGCCTTTCAGAAGGCAGCAAAGAGGAGGAGGTAAGCAAGGGGCTGTCGCAGTGGGTCCCTGGGTGGGTGGAGGTACCTGGGCGAGGGCAGGGTCAGGGAAACCCCATTCTCAGAGCAACAAGTGTCACAGCCTATGATGCAGCCTGGAGGACTCCCGGGTCTCAGAAATCTATACTGACCCACATTGGAAGAAAGGGAGGGAAGGTCTAGTGAGGCCGAGAGCAGAATGTAGACATCCACTAGCCAGGCCAGCCCTGGGGCAGGGGTGGAAGCTCATTCATTCATACTGGAGATATTGCTACTAAACCTCTGGCAAAGGCAACTCAGGTACTGTGTTGGTCTGATAGCGTAGACAGTGTAGGTCCATGGCTGACCCTGGGCTGGCCACGGTGGTGGGTGTAGGCATGGAGGAGGGGAGGGTGAAGGAGGTGTGTGGCCCTCCCTACATGCAGTGAGTACTGGCAGGGCCAACGGAAGGCGCTGCGGCAGCTCCTGGGCTCTGTGGGCTCGGAGGGTTCGGTGGGCACAACACTGCTCCAAGCTTTCCGCCAGCCACTCACCCATCATGTGCAACAGTATGTGCTCCTCCTGCTGAGGCTTGGGGACACCGTCCCAGAGGTGGGTACCGGGGAAGCAGCCCGTGGGGAGGTAAGGGAGAGGAGACACGGGCCCAGGCTCAGGGGGCCCAACTAGGGAGGGAAGACCTAGTGAGCCCAGGAACCCTAGATTAAGAAGGTCCTTCTTAACTAGGGTTAAACTAGGGTTCCTGGGCTCACTAGGGGCCCAAGGGAGTCACGGCCCTGCCCTGGGAATGTGAGGGGAACATGGTCCTGCCCTGGGGAATCTTGGTGGGTCAGGTCCTGTCCTGAGGTGTTGAGGGGACATGGTTCTGCCCTGGAGAATTTTAGTGGGTCATGGCCCTGCCATGGGGTGTCTGAGGCACATGGCCCTGGTGGCGCCAGCAGAGATCCAGAGAGCAGACGTAGAACCATATACTGGGTGTGAGGACACATGGTCCCAGGGCCAGGCTGAGGGAGTCGTGGAATAGTTCAGACTCCTCTGGAATCTCCTTCCTACCCCACCCCAATAATAGGAGAGGAGTTGGCCTAGTTTCAGGCCTCCTGACCATCTAAGGCCAGAACAGAACTGGGGTGACCATCACAGGGTGGGGAAAGTTCTGGCAAGCCACTCCCCTCACTGGTTGCCTTGTTGCCTGCAGTACCACCCTGCCCGGGAACTGGTGGTGAGCGCAGCCACTCTCTTTGGGAACCTACAGTCCTTCATGGGTCAAGCACTGGACCAGGCCATGGCTACACAAGCCCTCTGGCACACTCTGAGCAGCCGGCAGAGGGTGAGTTTGGGGCCTGAGGGGCAATCAGAAGGGGATTCGACATTGGGCATGGGACTGTTGGGTGGCTTGAGCTGCTCGCTGTGTTCTCCATGCCTTGGTTTCCCCATCTAGAAAGGGGTGGTGGCTCTAAGGCCCCTCTGTTTAGCCACCCTCATCCATCTGCCAAATCTCTCCTGGGCCAAGCCCTGGCCTGGCTCCAGGGAAGAAGCAGTTTGCAGAACTGACCCTCCTTCTAGGGATGTCACTAGTCACTCCTCTGTTTCACTGCCCACCAGGGCATGCACTGCCTTTGAAAGGAGGGATTCCCCTGTGCCTTGCAAGGGCAGCTATGACAGGCTTGAGCCAGGGTGGAGAACTGGAATAATGAGTAGAAGGGATAAGAATTGCTGAAGAGGGGCCAAGATTACAGGATTCCAGTTGAGGGTTGAAGGCTGCATGATTGGGGCCACAACATGGGAGTGGAGTGTGGGAGACAAGTGATCCCTCATACGTGAGAGCTCCTGTGCCTGTCATTGACCTGGGGTCATGTCCTCTGGAGGAGGCCTCCAGTGGGTGTCTGGGGGTAGCGGGAGAGGTGGCAGAGTTGCTGGCAGCTCCCAGCACAGGGATGCCTTGCACCTCCTTCCTTGCCCCACAGCATGTGCTCTGCACCCCTGCTCACCGACTCCTGCAAGACAGCCAGGATGTACCTGTGACCGTCACCCCGCTGCGAGCTGAACGCGTGATGCTCTTTGATGATGCCCTCATCTTGCTGCAGGTTGGAGTGGCACTCACCTGAGGTCTTGGGGCCACAACAGGATTCGTGGGGTCTGGTTGAAAAAGGAGCAGGAGGTCGGGTGTGGTGGCTCACACCTGTAATCCTAGCACTCTGGGAGGCCAAGGCGGGTGGGTTGCTTGAGTTCAGGAGTTGAAGACCAGCCTGAGATAGAGTGAGACCCCTGTCTCTAAAATAGCTGGACATTGTGGTGGGCACCTGTAGTTCCAGTTACTTGGGAGGCTGAGGCGAGAGGATCACTTGTCCTCAAGAGTTTGAGGTTGCTGTGAGCTATGGTGCTATGGCACTCAAACTAGGGTGACTGAGACTGTCTCAAAACAAACAAACAAAAAAATCAGGAAAGGGATAGTCTGCTGGGACTGAGAACTTGGGCTTGGGGAGGGGGTTGGAGACAGAAAGGAGAATATTGGGGTGGGGACCATCAGTGGAGCCATCCCCACAGGGGCATGGGCTGTGGGGACAGGCTGCCCCGGGTGCATACTGGCTTCATTCCTCCCAGCCGGTGTCCTTGTTCAAACGTCTTCACTTTGGTGTCCTCATCTGGAAAATGGAGCACAGAGTGAGTTTGTCTTAGAGCAGATGTCAGACAACTCTTAGTTCCTTTTGTACTCAGATAAGACAGGAACCGCAGGTGGAGGTCAAGGGTGGCCTGTGGTGACTAGGGAGGCCTGAATGAGAAGGCTTCTAGGGGAAATTACCCCTAGAAGCAGGGCCTGGGCTCTCAGCATTACAAATGTGAACAGGGAGACAGACCTGGGCTTTGGGAAGTGTTACATGGCCAGAACCTCTTGACTGTGCTTAATCTCTCTGAACTCCTGTTGCCCTTGTGAGGTCCACAGTGCTGTCTTCTTTGCCCCTTAGAATATTGGCCTGAACCCCCCTTGCACATAGGGAGACTGAGGCTCAGCAGGAATGCTATTTGTCCGGTCCAGACCCATGTCCCCTGCAGCCTCGTTTTGGGTTTGGTTTTGTTTTACTTTGAGTTCCCCTCCCACTCCTGACTTCATACTCTGTGCTCCAGGAACACTGATGAGATACTGTCCCTTAGTGTGCCAGTGTCCTCTCCCACCTCCGGACCTTTGCATGTGCTGTTGTCTGTGTTGGGCCCTTTCTTGTCCCTGGCCTGTGTCTGGACCTCATGGCTCCTCCTCTGGCCACGGAGCAGTGATTGACCTACCTGGGCCAGGCAGGAAGTTGCCATACAACATCTTCCCAGAGCAGCGGTTCTCAACCTGAGGGTTGCGACCCACTGGAACTGTACTAAAGGGCTGCAGCATCAGGAAGGTTGAGAACCACTGTCCTGGAGGAAGGGACTTTGGTCTGGCTCTCAGAGCAGGATGGCATTCCAACTTTGTAGAGGGACCAGCACCAAAGCTCCAAAGTGAGGAGAGAGTGTGTAAGCGCAGGAAGGTGCAGTGTGGAGTGGCCGTGATGGTGCAGATGGAGAGGGTGATAGCTAGGAACACATGAGCCCGAAGTGGTCTGTGGGGTCTCGAATGGCTTAGCAGTGAGTCCCAGCCCCCAGGCTGCAGGAGCCTTATACAGCTTCTAGTGTGGGCAGACAGGGTCTGAGCTGCATTTCCAGAAGACCACTCTGGTGGCCACAGGGGACCAGAGGCTGGTCCTAGGCCCCTGGCCAGGCCCTGGGGTGGAAGGGATGTGGCAGAACTGCCCCTGGGATGGGGAGCAGGCAGGAGTGGTGAGGGCCTTAGCACAGGGGACACTAGACAGAGCAGCCTCAGGGCTTCCAGGGTTGGTTTTCTGGGGAAAGCCTGGGGCAGAGGGCAGCCGAGCATCGTGTCTGGATTCTGAAGATGCCTGTGTCTGTCTTCTTCCAGGGCCACAATGTCCACACCTTTGATTTGAAGCTAGTGTGGGTGAATCCTGGGCAGGACGGGTGAGTGACTCCTCCTGTGGATACCCGGGCCTTCTCTCCGTCCACTCCCACGGCACCTGCCCACACCCCAGGGCTCTACCTCAGGCCCCCACACCCTCCTGGACAGAGCTGGGGTCTCCTCATCACCTCCGTCTATCTAGGTGCACGTTTCAGCTCCTTACACCTGAAGAAGAGTTCTCCTTTCATGCCAAGGATCCCCAGGGCCAGGTGAATGTGGTGAGCTGTGAATTGGGGAAGTGAGTTCAGGGGACAGGGTGCAGCAGGGTTAGACGTGTGCCACCCTGCAAGACTCCATAGGAGTGCTGGGGAGGGGCTAGTGGGCCTCGGGGGCCAGGGTCAGAGGAAGTCAGGGGTCAGCCTAGGATCAGGCTTCAGAATGCCAGAGAGAACAGGGGGTTTTTCTCAATGAAGCCAATTGGGGCCTGTGTTGGTCCCTGCCTTGTGGTCTTGTCTGGCCCCTTGGGCAGACTGCAACTGCAGACAAGGATCTCAGGCTGCTCCAAGGATCTCTTGGGGGCAGTGTGGAGCAGTGTCTCAAGTGACAGAGAAGCCTTCTTAGAGGGGGATGCTACAGCAGCAGCGACTTGTACTGTGTTTCCCTGTCCCCCCAGGCAATCTGGCAGTGGAAGGTGACCCAGGCTGTATGCCAGGCGCTGCGTGGGAAGAAGGACTTCCCTGTGCTGGGGGCGGGCCTGGAGCCTTCTGAGCCCCCTGCCTGCCGCTGTGGGGCATACACTTTCCAAGCGGAAGGCCGCTTCTACCAGGCTACCTATGAGGGCGAGTGGTGCCAGGGCAGGCCCCACGGCAAGTGAGTGACTGGAGCTCTGGGCTTCCAGGGTGGGGCTCCTCCTGGGGGCCCGAGGGGGCAGATAGCACCGTGCAGCTGGTTCCCTCAGGGCATACCCCAAAGGCTGTTACTCTCTGTGGTCAGTGGGACAATTCTCTTTTTTTCTCAAAGTCTTTCTTAAGTCCTCTTGGACAGGGCTTGGCCCACAGTAGGTCCGTGTCAAATAACTTCTTGATGGTGACACCTGGAGAGTAATGGGCAGCTATCCGGTGGCTGGCCTGCAGGGCTTGCAGTAATGCCGCCCCTGTCTTAGAAGGGTGGGAGAGTAATTCCCCTGTTTACATAGGCTTGTCTAGGGGTGGTGAAATGGTTTGCACACATCCTTTCTTCATTGGTTCTCACAAGAGCCTTGTAGGGAATGTTTTTGCCCATTTTATAGGTCCAGAATCTGAGGCATGGTGTCAAGCATGACTTGCCCAAGGTCTCAGTCACAGGTCTGTGTGATCCCAGAAAGCCTTTCAAGAACATGTGGCTCCACCCATGCTACAGTTGGGACAACTGAAACCCAGAGAGAGGAAGGGACTTTCAAGGTTATCTATCCTCTCAAGCATATCCACTAGTTTTTGATGCCCCACTACTGCCAGGAAGGGCTTGAGGAGGCTTATGAAAAAATAGATACAAAAAACCAAAAAAACAAAACAGTGCCATACCAGAAGATGAGAGGAGGATGATAGAAACCCCACTGACTAGCATTTACCTTGATCTTGAAGTTTAGCTTCAAGCTTCCTATTGGTCAAGGGAAAAAGGGAAACTAGACGTTTCCTGGACTCTCCTTATAGGATATGGTGAGTCTATCCTATGAGGCTACTGGTACAGTTGTGTCAGGAGCAGACAAGGGCTAAAAGGGCTTTCTGTGGGGGGTTTTAGAGCTCAGACAAGAGGGCTGGGTGAAGACAGAGCAGCCAGTCCAAGGGGGAAGAGAGGGCCTTTGACAAAGTCTGCAGCTGAGGCTGTTGAGGGATGAGTATGGTGAACCTGAGGCCCGTGGACCTTGACTGTGTTCCAGGGGAACCCTGAAGTGGCCAGGTGGGCAGAATCACGTGGGAGATTTCCGCCAGGGCCTGGAGCATGGGTAAGGCTGTCAGGGGCTGGTGCGGGCACATGTGGCAGGCAAGTGGTGGGCAGGGAGTTCTTTCCTCCCCTGCTGCAGTCACCAGTCTGGCCCCACCCTGAGCTCCCTTAGAGATCATCAGGTCCAACCTCTCACTGGACCCAGGCCTTGAATAGTGGTGTGGGTCTCAGCTTCGGGTCCTGGAGGACGTGATACAGGGCCAGGGGGAAGAGCGGAGGAACAGCAGAGGAAGAGGGATCCTGAGAAGGACCTTTGGAAGAAAAGGGGAACTGAGTACCTTTCACTTATCTGGAAGGCTCCTAGGGCTGGCAGGGACACTCCTGGTGGCGAGGTGTGACAGGTATTTCAGGTCAGGGACGCATAGGGAGGTGGCCCTGATACTTATCCGCTTCCTGCCCAAACTCACTGTCAGGTTCGGCATCCGCCTGCTGCCCCAGGCCTCTGAGGACAGGTTTGACTGTTACAAGTGCCACTGGCGGGAAGGCAGCATGAGTGGCTATGGCATCTGTGAGTAAGTTACCCTGGGCTGGCGAAGGTGGGGGGTGTTGGGAGATGGCATGTTGTCCTCTGGGCAGAACTCTATGAGGCGAGGCCAGCTGTTTGTGACCCTCCCCAGGTATGGCACCGACGAGGTATATAAGGGCTACTTCCAGGCGGGCCTGCGGCATGGGTTTGGGGTCTTTGAGAGTGCCCTGCAGGCTGCCCGGCCCTTCAGATATACAGGCCACTGGGAGAAGGGCCAGAGGAGCGGCTATGGCATCCAGGAAGACAGTGACAGGTGAGTGCCCCTCAGCCACCACCCCCAGCATCAGGTGCCGGGAGGACCCTCACAGACCAGAGGGTCTCAGGGCACAGGCTCCTGTTCGTCCCCACAGAGTCTCTCTTAGGTCCTTCCCTTTGTCTCTCTTCCCTGATTGTTGCTGAGGGTCAAAATGAGGGAGCCCAGACCATCCTGACTGCAGGACCACCCCAACTCCGACCCCTCCTCATGGTGTCCGAGAGGAGTTTCTGACCCTTGACCTGGTGCCATCTAAGGGCTGCAGCCCTTCAGGCTTTCCGGGTCCTTGGCCTGGCAATCGCAGCCTTGCCTGGTCCTCTGACCTCATCCCCCCATGCCTCCCATGCACCCTGCCAGCCTCTCTGGACCACTGAAAGTCCCCCCATACCTGTTGTATACTCCTGCCTCCATGGCTTTGCACCCCAATTCCATCTGCCCTCCTGTCACTTCCTTTGGGAGGCCTCCCAGGATGACCTCTCCAGGCAGCCTTCCTCCACCCTCCACCCTCTGTTACTCTTGGGGGTCCTGACCTCACCTGCCCCATGTCTGAGTTGAGTGGATTTAGGTGATATCACTCACTGTTCCTCCCCCCCCCTAATCCCTTGCCAGCAAAGCACCCATAGGTGCATGGGAATGATTCTGATTCAACTCTGGCCATACCCCTCTTATGCCAGGGGCGAACGCTATATTGGCATGTGGCAGGCTGACCAGCGCCACGGCCCAGGGGTCGTGGTCACTCAGGCGGGCATCTGCTACCAGGGCACGTTCCATGCGGACAAGATGGTGGTGAGTGAGGAGACTTGTCTGTGTCCTAAGCTACCCATCTCCCTGCACCCCATATGCTCTGGGGTCCCTGAAGCTGAGCTGAGGCTGTTCTGAGGAGGATGAAGAAGGGGACTGGAATCTGGGCAGGAACCCAGCTCTGCCACTCCTTGGCCTTGGCTAAATCTGTGCCCTATCCATCCTCAGTTTCCCATCAGCCACTCAGGTTAATAGTTCTTATAGGGGCTCCATGAAATAGCAAGAAAGCAATATGTGGTATTGATGATGCCAGTAGGCACAGTAGCTGATATTAGTGGGCCCCTACTTGATGCCTGGCTTTAGCTAAGCCTCCAACTGTGATCTCATTGGATGCTCCCAGAAGCCCTGCAAGTTGATGTCATTATCATCTCCAGTGTATGAATGACAAATGAGGGTTTAGAGGGGCCAGAGAAGCTGCCCAGTGTCATACCTACTAAGTGGCAGACCAGAGGCAACCGTAGGCCCCTGAGCTGGGCTCTCCAGCCTTCTCCTCTTACCTCACCATCCGTTGCTGGGCACTTTGTACTCATGGGGCACTGGCCTGATGGCTGTGACTGTTGGTTTATACTCCATTTGTTCTGGATGCAATTGAAGGAGGCCTACGAGGGAAGAGGAAGCAAAGGCAGGAGTAGGCACACAAAATAGATTTAGAAATAAGTTGGACATAAATTGCATCCCATTTTGTTCTGAGCTTCCTGGCAGCCAATGTGGCAAGGGAACCTGATCAGCTCTGCTGTTTCCAGGGCTAGTGACAAGCAGGAAGCAGGGATGGTTCAGGAAAAGCCCAGCATTTCCTGAGCTCCTGGAGCTTCCTAAAGAGGCTGCTGGGGGTGATGAGCCAGGACTGGGAGTATCATCTAAGGACACCCAGGGTTGAGGTCCCTCGGGCTGGTTCTCAAAAGGCCTACTAGGACCAGGTCCTACTTAGGCACAGCCCTGGGGGTATAACAGGGCTTGGGGACCTTCTCCCTGTGGGTCAGTGTCCAATTCCTCTCTTTTGCCATCCCCTCCTTACCCTGTTTCCTGGCCCCTTCTCACCAAATGTTCCTCCCTTCCCCAAATTCCTTCCCAAGGGACCAGGCATCCTTCTCTCTGAGGACGACTCTCTGTATGAGGGCACCTTCACCAAGGACCTGACCCTCACCGGGAAGGTGAGGGCCACTGAGACCCCACTCCACACCCTGACAAGCCTTGGCTGGGATCTATAATCTCCCCCTGGGACCGAGGGTGCAGGCCGAGGGTGGGCAGTTAGGGGAGGCCCTCTCCTACCTCTATCACCTCTAACGGGTGGTCAAGGGGAGGCCCTTTCTACCTCCATCACCTCGGTCACAGCGACTGCTCCCTGCCAGGGACTTGTGATGGATTCTGGAGCAAGCTGAAAAGGGACCAGCCCAGTGCACTTGCCTGTGTCCAGAGGGTATTGGTGGTCTCCTGGCTGAGCCCTCCTAGTTCAGAATGCACTGCCTTCTCTACCACCAGTGCCTTGGGCAGTTGTCCCTAGTCACCATTCTTCAGTGTCCTGCTAGGGTCTTTCGAAATGGGGGAACTATTTTAGTTTCATAATGACTGGATGGAGAGCAGCAGTGCTAGGAATAGGACATCCCCATGCAGCAAGGAGTTGCTGTTCCCAGGCCTCTGCCTGTCTCTGAACTTAGCCCTAGGCCAGCCCCACAGTGATGGTTCTCCCCACTCTTTCCTGTGTGTCCCTCCTCCCTCTCTCCCCTCTCCTGTCTTAGAGGTGAACCCCTGAGAGGTGGGCATGACTGTTGAGGGCCCTTCCAGGGTGAGGAAGATTGAGTAGATGGTGGAAAGCCCACCCATTCTCCCTGGCCCAGATGGATAGGCACAGGCCTGTCAAAATTGGATGGCAGCTGAGCAGACAGACATCCCTGCCTCCCTCTCCTGGCTCCAGGGCAAGGTCACTTTCCCCAATGGCTTCACCCTGGAGGGCTCATTTGGCAGTGGGGCAGGGCGAGGCCTCCACACACAGGGTGTACTGGACACAGCTGCCCTCCCGCTGGACCCGAGCAGTACCTGCAAGAGGTGAGAGCCTGTCTGGGGATGTGCCTGCATTTCTATCCCAAAGACTCAGGTCTTATCAGAGGGGCTTCCTCTTAGTACCTCAGAGAGTTCAGAGAGGCCAAGGCTTATAACCCTCCAGTCAGAGACTCTTCCACTCAAGGCTATGTGACAGTAACTCCATATGCCACAAAACTGGAAAAAATGTTATTTTTAGGCTTTGTTAGACCCTCATTTTTTTTTTTTTTTCTAGAAAGGGTGTAAGGGCTCGGCACCTGTGGCTCAACAGGCTAAGGCGCCAGCCACATACACCTGAGCAGGCAGGTTCTAATCCAGCCCGGGCCCACCAAACAACAATGATGACTGCAACCAAAAAATGGCCAGGCGTTGTGGCGGGCGCTTGTAGTCCCAGCTACTTGGGAGGCGGAGGCAGAAGACTCGCTTGAGCCCAGGAGTTGGAGGTTGCTGTGAGCTGTGATGCCACAGCACTCTATCCAGGGTGACAGCTTGAGGCTCTGTCTCAAAAAAAAAAAAAAAAAAAGAAAGGGTGTAAGACAATTTACAAACCAAATACATAAGAAAAAATGGAATATAAAAGCATTAATTGCCCATAAAAGAAAGGGATGTACAGGATGGGTCCCATAAGGATTATGATTGAGCATTATCTTGGGTGTGAGTTTCTTGGCAGCCAAGATGAAGAAGGAAACTTGTTAAGTGTGGAATAATTTTCTCTGTCAAGGAGTATTTGAGAGGGAGATAGACTTATTTTCCCATGGGCACAGAATTCTTTTTTTGAAAACTGTAATTCAAGTGGTGACTCTTACCATATCTGTTGAGAAAGAGTTGTTATTTCACAGATGGAATCTCTGTGGGTGGCAGTTCTAATGGGAAGTGGCCCTGGGCTGCATTTCAGATGTAGGGATGGAAGCCTTCAGATCTAGCCTTTATCTTTGCATGCTGTATCTCCCTGAAAGCAGGATCTGGGATTAGATGGTAATCCTAAGGGCAAGCCCCAGCCTGGGTTGAGTGCAGGTTTATGTAACCTGTGAGTGTGACTTGGGAGGGCAAGGGTCCCTTAGACAGTGTCCAAGAGAAATGCATATAGCCAGGCCTGGCCAGTTGGCCAAGGTGGGATCAACCACAGGAAGGAGGCTATGGGAGTGGGAAGAACAGGGTATCATGGCAGGGGAATCCCAGACTTTGGGCACTGGTCTCTCTTGGGACAAGCCCCACTCTCCTGCTCTCCTGATTTGCCCACCTTCTGTGTCCATCTTTTTAGGACTCTGTGTGCCTCTGTCTCTCTTCTCCATTGCAGGGTAAATTCTCTCTGTTCCTCTCTCTGCCTGTCTTTCTCCTGGAGCAGTGGAGGTCAGCTGCATTTGCTTGCCCTGATCTACCCGCCCTTCCCGGGGCCTGAACCTGGGCCCAGCTGGTACCCCCACACCTCCAAGATCTCCTGCCCACTGGAGCTCCGTCTGTCCCCGTCCCTATCACTCCCTTCCTCATGGCAGGCAGCTGGGCCTGGGTGCCTTCCCTGTGGAGAGCCGCTGGCAAGGAGTATATGGCCCCTTCCGGGACTTTGTGGGTGCTGGCTGCCCTGGGGACCTGCAGGAGGCTCTGCTGGGCTTCCAGGTGCAGAGCTCGAGGGAGCTGCGCAAGTCCCAGGATTACCTGTGCTGTGAGAGGTGAGGCTGGGCTGTGAGTGTGCACCACAGGGGGCCGGGGGGGAGGCTCCCCGGAGGGATGGGCTTGCCTCCAGCATGGGCGAGGAATGCTGTGCGTGGTGCTGCAGGACCTGCCCTGAGGACAGCGTGGGCACAATCGAAGATATCCTGGAGGAGTTGTTGCAGCACCGGGAGCCCAAGGCACTGCAGGGGCACCTCAGGAAGGTGAGGGCCAAGGGGGCGACATTCTCACTGACCCTGGGGGGAAAGCTTCCCATTTCTTATAGCGGGATATGGCTGGAGGAGATAGGCCTGTGGATCCCTTGTCCTCAGAGGGCCTCAGTGCTCTCATCCAAAAAAGGGGAGCAGTCTTGGGGCTTGTCCTGGCGAGCTGTGCTCCAGACTCTGGTGCTGAGTGTGTCCTTACTGCCTGTGCACTGGCCCAGGCTCTGAGCAACACACTGCACCCCCTGGGGAAGCTGCTTCAGACACTGATGCGGACCTTCCAAGCTACATATGCAGGCATTGGGGCCAACAAGCACCTTCAGGGGCTGGCCCAGGAGGAGGTGAAGCAGCATGCTCAGGAACTCTGGGCCACCTACAGGTGAGCTTGGTGGCACACACGGATAGCCACTGCCCTGTGACCTCAGGTGGGGAGGTGTTGCCCTTTCCAAGCATCATCTCTGCCTGGCACCCTGGTAAGAATGGTGCCTCTGCCTCAGGTCTCACTCAACGAAGAACCAGAGGGTTGGTCAGTGTGCAGCTGGTGAGCAAAGGGGTTAGAAGGTGGGGAGGTGATAGCAAGGGCCTAGCTGCAGCCCTCAGCTAGAGTCCAAGCCCCAACCGGGCCCTGGACTGACTGCTGACCTCAGGACTGAGTGATCCTGAACTTAGACCCAGGCTGAGCTGTGACCCCCATCAAACATTACAAATGGAAGCCCTGGGTGCTGTAGTTCCTTCTGTTGCTGGGGTTCCAGGATTCTCCAGCCGATTTCCTGTAGCTGCAGCCTTCTATGTGCTGTGGTTTGAGAGGCTGGCCTCTGCATGTCCCATGCCCATAGCTACCTGCTGTCATCTTTGATGACTGGAGGTGGCGCTCTGGTTCTGTGGGAGGTGGCAGCCACACCCTTCCTCTCCTTGGTTTGCAGGGGTCTGCTACGCGTTGCCTTACAGCGTAAGGGCCAGGCCCCAGAGGAGGATGAAGATGCAGAGACAAGGTGACCAGCCCAGGCCTCTACAGGTTCTGTTCCTGGGGCCTCCCTCAGGGGAAAGAGGCAGTTCTGGGAGAAGTGTGGGGTATCATTGTTTTGACCAAGCATTGTTCATTGATCACTTGTGGATCAGAATGACCCATGACCCCTGTCCCATGAGCAACCAGGGAGAGGGCACTGCTGCAATGTGTTGAATACATTTTTGTTCTAAACATGCAATGTTGTTCTTCAGTGGGCAGAGGGTGAGCAGCTCCCTGAGGCACAGATAGGGAAATTGAGGCCTGGTGGGGGATGAACCTGAGGTCATACAGGAGTTAGGTGGGTCATTAAATCTGCCTTTCCCAGTCTCTGAAGCAAACCTTATAACTTGCCTTCAGATCCCAGGCCTGGAGATGTTCCTGAGCAGAGAGGGCTTTCTGTCACTGCACTGGAGGAGGCATGAGAAATAGGGTTAGACATTAAGGAGAACTTCCCCCTGGAGTTCTAGGAAACAGCAAGCTAGAAGGCAGACCTGGACTAGCCTGGAAAGGCTCCTGAGAGCTTTGCTGCAAGTTGCTTGGCCCTCTGGGGCCCTGGCATTTGCTTTCAATCAAATAGGGATCACAATCCTGCCTCATCTACCATATTAGTTCTCCAAATCAAATGAGGGAATGAAGCAGCCATGGCTGTCAATTGAATAGGTGAATGTTGATGAGAACAAGCTTGCAAAGGGTTGGAGGGAGGAGGAGGAGGCTAGAGGCTGGGACACTGGTTATTGTGGGACTAGGAGCTCTTTGAGGGGCAGCCCCAGTGGTGACTCTGCCCCCCAGGCCCTGCCCTGTCAATCCCAACCTGTCCCTCTTTCTTCTCAGAGACCTCCAGGTGCATGGATTGGTGCTGCCCCTTGTGCTGCCCAGCTTCTACTCAGAGCTCTTCACACTCTACCTGCTTCTTCATGAGCGGGAGGACAGCCTCTATAGCCAGGGCATCACCAACCTGAGCCTCTTCCCTGACACCAAGCTGCTGGAGTTCCTGGAGGTGCAGAAGTAAGCCCTCTCCCATGCCAAGTTAGCTGGCACTGTAGTGTGGCAGACAATACAAAGTCTATACAAGACTGTTTTCAGCAAAAAAGGGAGGTGAGGCTAATTGATGCATGTGCCCATGAAATTCTAGGGTTACGCATACAGGTATTGCTGGATCTAGGTGCTGAACTGAATGACAAATGAGAAGCACCTTCTTTTTATTAATTTTTATTATTTATTATTATTATTTTTATTAAATCATAACTGTGTACATTAGTGCAATCATGGGGTACAGTGTGCAGGCTTCATATACAATCTGAAATATTTTCATCCAACTGTTTGACATAACCTTCATGGGATTTTCTCATTTATTATGTGAAAACATTTGTGTTCTGCATTTAGTAGGTTTCACCTGTCCCTTCTAA
>CAUYON010143974.1:0-30566 GCA_963573935.1 Arctocebus calabarensis
TATCATGAACGGTACGTCAATCAGGTTGATAAAATATCTCAGATTGCATGTGAAGCCCCCACACTGTACCCCATGGTTGAACTAATGTACACAGCTATGATTCAAAAAAATAAAATAAAATATTATAAAAAAAAACAAACATAAGGAACTAGGCCTGCTGTACTGGGACATACGTGTGGTGTGTGTCCAGTCTTTGAAAGTTAGGTCAGGTTAAGGAAGTGGTCAACTATGGAGGGTCTGTTGTAGTTTGTATTATATATATATTACTTAACTACATTTTTCTTTTATATTTTTCCCTTATAGAATTGAATTTGAGATAGCTTTTCATTTAAATTTTATTTTTCAGCTTTAATATTAAATATTATACCTATAATATTTTGTGGAGTAACACAAATGTCTCATTTTTTAAGAAGGGACTAACTTAATTTAGTTTGCTTAAAACTTAAACTATCACATTTATGTATTAATACCACATTAATAATATATTAGGCATAATGTACATATTACTGTCTTGAGGTAAACTCCTGGAGATTATTTCTGAAGTAAAATTCTCAGGGACATATTAAAAAATATAATTATAGTGCCGAACTACAAGCAAATCTAACCAAATATAGCTGTCAGTTATACTTTTCATTTTGTTTCAAGATAAATTAGTTCAAAAAAGGCTAGAAGGAATTATGTATGAAAAATACATTTTTGTTTTGCTACCAAACGTTGAAAGGCCCCAAATTACATGTATCCTAGTGACAACAATTTATCTATTCAGGCATTTTAGACAGAGGGTATGAGTGTCTAAAGAAAAATTTTAAACTGAAACAAAGCATAATTTATCTTAAAGATCACGATGATACTGCTGTTCTTTCCTGTCATCTACCCTTTATTTACCTCTATTTACCTCTCAATTTCACTGATGCAGAGATACAGAAATGCATTTTTCCATGTGAAATCTGGTCACACTGACAATCACTAAGTCATGATAGTAATACAAGTTGTCATATTTGCTTTTGAAAATTAGCCTAATGGGCTGGGTTCAGTGGCTCACATCTGTAATCCCAGCACTCTGAGAGGCCGAGGTGGGTGGATTGCTTAAGCTCAGAAGTTTTAGACCATCCTGAGCAAGAGTGAGACCTCTTCTCTTAAACTAGTTGGGCATTGTGGTGGGCACCTATATCCCAGCTACTTGGGAGACTGAGGCAGAGGATCGCTTGAGCCCAAGAGTTTCAGATTGCTGTGAGTTATGATGCCATGGAACTCTCCTAAGGGCATCAAAGTGAGACTCTGTCTAAAAAACAAAGAAAAGAAAATTAGCATAATGGGTTAGTTGTTGTGACTGCATAAATGATCATGCAAGACATAGATTGACAGTACATGCTGTAAGAGGTGAGGCTACCCATAGGTGCAGGGCAGATGCCAAGAGAGTATGTACTCAAGGAAATGATCTTCAAGGGTGGTAAGAGAGTATATGCTTACGGAAATGATCTTCAAGGTTGGCAAGGGAAATGATCTCCAAATGTACTATGTGCAATTTTTTCCCACTAATCCTTCAAGGAACTACCATAAAATGCTTAATGTTTAACATTAGCCTTACTACTACAGGACTGAACTTTGCTCCTCCAGGATTACTGAGTTACTTGGTGGCTTGCCTTCCAAGTCACAAGAGATTTCCAGGCTTGCCAGGAGAATGTTTTGTTCTCAGTAATTCCTCAGATGAGTTATGATATTGGTGGCTATTGTAGTAAGTATGATGTTTAATTCTCTATAGTTAGTTTTTTTTTTTAATTAATTAATTATTTTTCTAATGGGTTAGTTTTCAAAGATTAGCAATGACTGGGGCTGAATTACAAACCAGTTCTAAAATAAGTACTTATCCATTGAAATCTAATTTTTTTTTGATACAAAATCTCTCTTCAATGGATCAGGATTAACAGAGGTAAGACTATTATCCCAGGACCTAGACGGATTAGTGTGCTCAGTGGTGAGAGGTGGCTAAAGACCCAAAGCAGCTCTTGGTTGGCGGGAGGAGAACTCCACTGGTGCTTTTCTCTTTGGAACGCCCATTACCTTTTTTGTCTTGCTCTCTCCAGCTGCTCTATGTTGCTGACATCTAGCAGACCTTCAAATATTTGTTCATGGAATGAGCTCATTCAATAATTAGTGAGAGGGGAGGTTTCTAAGTTAGCCTTAGGATACTAACAAAAAAAATTTTGGTTTATATCCAGTGAACATTATACACCAGCTTTATTCAGATAGGATACAGTTGTCTGGAGGCCAAAGGGAGCTGGCTTTGATTATTTACTTTGTCCAGAGTAAGGCAGATGGCATCCAGTGACTGTGAGAGACATGGCAGGAAAAGAAAGGGCCCTTAGTGTCTGAAGGTTATCTCATAGCCTCAATGGGTTTGTTACCGATTTTTGTAAATTTGCTTAGATATTATTTATTCTGTAGTATATTTGCACAGGTATTTATTTAGAAATAGTAAATAATTTATATTGTGTTTAAAAAAATGATGAGGATTCAGTGTTTCATGAAATGTGTATGAATTTGGATTATATATTGTAGAGGTCATCAGACTTGTCACTGTAAATAACAATAGTAATCTGAGCACTAAAGAAAATATTTTTAGCAAAGATTCTAATATTAAGCTAAAAAACTAAAAACTAAAAAAGAAAAGAAAAGAAAAAGATAAATTATCCTTAGGATATAAGAAAAGGCCCAAGGTCCCCAGTGAGTTAGACCTACTATGTTTTCTGCTCTTTGGCTGACCAGATAGTAGTTGATCAAAAGATATCTGTTTTGGTTATTTCAAAGTTCTAAATTTTAAATTATCTTTGCATTGTACAATTCAAAAATAGCATGATGTATATTTATAGATTTTCAAAGATATTGACATTTTTATTTTTTGTTTAAGGGAAGGAAATAAAATAAACCCTAATATTTATTTTTCCATAAAGCTAGATTGCTTTGATTACACTGGGCACTTTGGAGCTATTTGTTAAATTACTGTTTGGGTAAGTAGGCTCTTATGGTTGGCAGGAGGGCAGAGGAATATGGTGCATCATTTTAAAAGAAATTGTAGCAACTCTTGATCTTGGGCCTATGAATAGTGGTCAAGTCTCTTCACCTGGCCGCTGCTGTCATTAGAAACACATAATATGTTTTGAGTAAAAAAACAACTATCCTCATCTTGATGTGTATTGATTGGCCCAGAAGATGTTCACTTTTGTTATAACCAAAATATTGAGAGGAGAGGATAAACTCATGGAAATAGAAGCAGAGTTTAAAATAAAATTTCTTAAATTTACTGATCTCACTCAGCTTGTGATTCTTATTTGAGAAAATAAAAAGATACCTGAGGGGAAAACACAGATTCTGACTAATGATTAAACCTGAAGACAGCACGGGACAGGGAGTTTGAAATTCATATCATTTTATTATTGTCAATAGCAGTCGCACAGACAGACAAGAATACCTGATAGATACCTCCTTCACTGAATTTATGAGCTAATCTGAATTAATCTTTATGAACTCCTGTGAGCCGTCAATACCTGGACACTGTGCCAAGCAATCCATGAGAGGCCCCTGGCTTTATCATAATTAGAAAAGAGAGTTGAAGCCTACTGAATTATACACAGTCATAAAAAACATCCCCAATTCACTCTGCTGTGATTAAAACTTGAACATACACAGAGAGGGAACAAAAAGTTCTATATTAGAATTCCCCACCATGTTTAAGCATGACTTGAATAGCTCAGACTTAAAGCCATCATATACATCATTAATTTGTCAAAAAACAAATATGAACAGGCCCCAGAGTGTTGTCAAAAAGAACATGAGAGCACCAACACCGTGCCAACGGGAGTGGGTATCTTGACTAACTTATGAGTCAGGGAAAGTGTGAGACTCAGTTTCCTTGTCTCAAAATAAAGCTCAGGGACTTAGGTCATTGCTTAAGTATCTCTTACATTTAAAATGCCATGGAGCAATGATACTAAATTTTGGAGATTCTCCATTTTCTTGGGATCTGTGGTGCCTTGGAGTACTTCCTTCACCTACTATTAATAGATATCCCCCCTTTTCTCACATCTCCCATCTCACTCTGTTCTGGGTGCTTTTGTTTCCTTTACACTCTTTCTTCTCAAGAACCCTTCCCCTTAGGGGCTCTTTGACCAGCAACCTAATTTGTTCAAATGGTTGTTTTAAAAATGTTGTACCTCAGCTCGGCGCCTATGGCTCAACGAGCTAAGGCACCAGCCATGTATACCTGAGCTGGCAGGTTCGAATCCAGCCCGGGCCTGCCAAACAACAAATGATGGCTGCAACCAAAAAAAAAAAAAAAGGCCAGGTGTTGTAGCGGGCGCCTGTAATCCAAGCTACTTGGGAGGCAGAGGAAGGAGACACGCTTGAGCCCAAGAATTGGAGGTTCTGTGAGCTGTGATACCACAGCACTCTACCCAGGGTGACAGCTTGAGGCTCTGTCTCAAAAAAAAAAAAATGTTGTATCTCTTCCATATATATATACATTTATACAAGAATATTTTGAAATATTTATCTATGAATTTTCCCTTTCTTATTTCCCTTAGTTCTTTCAGCATTAAACTTAGATAGTAAATAGTGAATTTTATGGTCCCAGGGAAGGAAAGATACAAAGGAGCACAGAGAGAGTTTTAACTGCATTAACATAATACAAACAAACACTCTAGGCAATAAATAAAAATTTCCTGGATTTTAATAGCAAGTGCTGGTTTCTGCTTCTGGTATGGCATATCAGCTCTGTTAGAATAACCCCCCCTTGAATAACTATGAACTCTGTATAAAATAGATAACATAACTATCTGAAGGTATCACAGAGCAAACCAAAGCAGGTGCATATGTTTGAATTTTGTATGGACATTTGGAGGAAGGGAGCGGCAATGGGTGGGCTTTCATTTTCCTATAAGAAAAGACTTCCCTTTGGTCTGAAGGGAAGTCTCACTTGTTATGCTAAGAAGCTAAAATATGGATAGAAAACCCACACCCTTGCTGAGGATGGAGTTTGAGGCAACTGCATCAGCTGAAAGTAGGGAGGACTCTCTGGAAAAAAGAGTAAGAGCTAGGTAACTTTAAGATAGATTGATAGATTTGGCCAATATCCTTTATGAATAAAGATGTGAAAATCCTCAATAAAATGTTAGCAAACCAAATTCAGCAGCATATAAAAAAATAATCCACCATGATCAAGTCGGTTTCAGGAATGCAAGGATGGTTCAACATATGTAAATAAATATGGTTCATCACATAAACAGAAGCAAGAACAAAGATCATATGATCAACTCAATAGATGCAGAAAAAGCATAACAAAATCCTGTACCCTTTCATGGCAAAAATACTCAACAAACTAGGCATAGAAGGAATATATCTCAAAATTATGAAAGCCATATGTATATGACAAACCCACAGCAAACAACATACTAAATTGAGAAAGGTTAAAAGTATTTTCCTTAAGAACTATAACAAGAAGAGGGTACCCACTGCCACCACTTCTATTCAACATCATGCTGGGAGTCTAGCCAGTGCAATTAAATAAGAGAAAGAAATAAAGGGTATTCACATAGGGAAAGAGGAGGCCAAAGTATTGCTTTTTGCTGATGATATGATCTTGTATGTAGAAAATCTACCAAAAGACTTATAGAATTGATAAATAAATTCAACAAAGTCTCAGGTTACAAAGTCAATGTACACAAATCAGTAGCATTTTTATATACTAATAACAGTTAAGCTAAGAGTCAAAGCAGAGATGCAATACCATTTACAATAGCTACAAAGAAAATAAAATACTTAGGAATATACCTAACCAAAAATGTGAAAGATCTCTACAAGGAGAACCATGAAATACTGAGGGAAGAAACCAGAGATGATATCAACAAGTGGAAAAACACATTGCTCATGGATTGGTAGAATCAGCATTGTTAAAATGTTCTTACTGCTTGAAGTACTTACAGATATGTTGAGATTTCCATCAAAATACCAATGTAATATTTCATGAATCTAGAAAAAAAATTTTTACACTTTGTTTGGATCCAGAAATGAGCCTGAATAGCCAAAGCAATTTTAAGCAAAAAGAATACATCTGGAGGCATCATAATGCTAGACTTCAAACTATACTAGAAGGTCTCATAAGACTGACACATAAATAGAGACAAACCAATGTAACAGAGCAGAGAACTCAGATATAAAGCCATCTACCTACAATCAACTGATCTTTGACACAGAAGACAACAACACACATGGAAAAAAGGAAGCCCTATTCAATAAATGGTGTGGGAAAATTGGATAGCCATATGCAGAAGAATGAAACAACCCCTATCTCTTTCCATTTACAAAAATTAATTCAAAGTGGATAAAAGACTTAAATGTAAGACATGAAACCATAAAAATTCTAGAAGAAAATGTAGAAAACTCTCTCCTGGACATTGGCCTAGGCAAAGCATTTGTGACTAAGATCCCCAGAGTCAGTTACAGCAAAATCAAAAACAAATGGAACCTGATTAAATTAAAAATATTCTGCATAATGAAGGAAATAATCAACAGAGTAAATAGCCTACAAAATGGAAGAAAATATTCACAAACTATACAACCGATGAAGGCTAATATCCCCAAATCTACAAAGAACTGAAACAAATCAGTGAGGAAAAAAAAACCCCAATCTCATTAAAAAGTGGGCAAAAGACATGAACATAAGTTTTTCCAAAGAAGATGACAGATGGCCAACAAACATATGAAAAAATTCTCAACATTAGTAATAATCAGGGCAATGAAAATTAAAACTGTAATGAGATATCACCTTACCCCTGTCAGAGTAGCCATTATTAAAAAGTCAAAAACCAGGTGACGCAGGTGTGGATGCAGAGAGAAAGGAATGCTGATACACTGTTGGTGGGATTGCAAATTAGTGCAGCCTCTATGGAAAACAGTATGGAGATTCCTCAAAGAGATAAGTGTATACGTGCCATTCAACCCTGATGTCCTACTACTAGGTATCTGCCAAAAGACTTGCATTGAAATGTTTATTGCAGCACAACGCACAATTGCAAGGATGTGGAATCATCCTAAGTGCCAATCAATTCTTGAGTGGATTAATAAAATTATATCTATCTATATATCTCACACTGTACACACACACACACACCATGGAATACTATTCAGTCATACAAAGGAATGAATTAATGTCTTTGCAGCAATTTGGATAAGCTTATTCTAAGGGAAGTATCCTAGGAATAGAAAAACAAACTCTATACGCATTCTCTAATAATTTGCGACTAATTCATGGGCAGACATGGGCACAGAGAGAAGTAAAAGTCATTGGAAATCAAGGGGTGGGATGGAGAGAAGTAAAAGCCTGCTCAACAGGTAAAATGAACACTGTTTGGATGATGACCACATTAATAGCTCTGAGATGAACATTCTAAGAACTATCCATGTTTAAAAAAACACATTGTACCCTTTTAATATTCAAAATAAGAAAATAAATAGTTGTTTTTAAAATTAATTTGGAGGTAATTACATCTACACTAAAAATCTCGACAGTTGAATAGCTTTCTTTTAAGAGTGTTTTAATCTAGGAGTTTGTGTGCATTAATGAGTGGTCATCTTGAAGTGTTAGTTAAATCAAGCCCACAACTCCCACATTCCTCACTACGGTGGGCTGGTCTGTCTGCACTATGTTTCAGCAAATCTCAGCTCTTAGGTCTAATGGAGTCCTTGAACCAAGAGAAGACACTCAGTCAAAATTTGTTCTTGCTTGCGAAGCTGGATTTTATCCCATTTGTTAAGGGTTTGTTCTATGCCTTCTCATAAAAGTACATTAATAACCGATTTTGTATTCTGCTGTTATCCGTTTAAACCCAGCCATTTAAAAATGTAATAGACATGGTTTCTATGTTGCAGTATTTATTACATTTCAGGCTCTGGATATCGGTGATCTATCTGCCTCATCATTTCGTGTTTAGCAACATTGACGAAGCTGTTTAAGGAGCCCCACGAGTCATCAGTGGCTGCGCAGATCTCACAATCTACTGTGGTTTGTGTGTAATGGATTTGGTCTGAAGGATATAACCTAAACCTGACTACCTTGAAACTCTATTTGATATTTTATTACTTTAAAAGCTACTTCGAGATTCACTGTAGCTGTGGCAGTCTCAGGAACATCTGGGTGTTGCAGAATAACTCTTAGTTGAGATTCATTCATTTCTTCATTTTATCCAGAAAGAGTCATAAAGAATCACCTCTGCTCATACTACATGAGAAAATGATGTCTATTATGACTAAATATATATTTTTATATTTTAAAAATATCTTCAAGTTCTCATGCACTTGAAAAATTCAGATTAGTGATGAGGGAAAGCAATAGGATACCCAATATCCAATTTTATTTATACAGTCATATGACTCTTTAGTTCCTGGTGTGCATGTGTGTATATGTTTGGGCAGGGACATGTTTCCCCCCCCCCCCCAGAGAAATGAAGACCACTGACTGAAAGAGAAAAGTCAAGGATGCCTTTAGTTTGATCTTTCCCAATTTTATTGCAATGCAAGTTTAATGGGAAAAGTGTGCTTGCTGTGCCTGTTGGAGCACAAGGGATAGCCTGGAAGTCTTCCTACAAGAGGTGGTGGCTCAACTTTAGTTTGAAGGATGAGTGAGAACAAACTAAAGGGATACTGCTGGCTGAGAGAGCCATGTACAGAAAGACACAAAACAGGAAATATCCCAGGTAATTGGGGGGAGTGGATTTGGTGTGGTAGATCAAAAAGAGAATATAGAGGAGTGGTGGGAATGAGCCTAGAGTCACAGCTGGCAAAATAATTCAGTTGCTGCCATGGTTGCTATCTTTACCATCATTCCATCATCATCCACCTTCCTGATGACACCTTGGCCCCACCGTCATTCTCATCATCCTGCAAGTAGAATCCTGGTTCAATACAGGAAGTGACAGAAAGGAAAATGTTGAGGCAGTCTAATCTACAAGATTTAGGAGACTAATTTGATGTGGCGTGGGGTATATTTAGATGGGTTGCCTCAAGGAAGGGTCTGGGCACCCAGGACTGAAGTGGCACACAGGTCTGGGCTATAGACAAACTTTGGGTTGTTGGCATAGAGGTATAGCTTCATACTTAAAGTTTTCAGTGTTTGTTTGCAAAGAATACAGGAAAGGGAGTGAGAGAAGAGAGAGCAAACTACACTTCTAGAGAGGTTGAAAAAAGGTTAATTGGTGCTGTGGAAAAGAAAAAAGGGAAGGGAAGAGAGTTCAAGAAGAGGCAAAAAGATATTTAAGAGAAATGAGAAAAAGTATAGGTAACCCCCAGGTTATGAACAAGATAGGTTTGTTCTTAAGGTGACTGTGTATGTAAGTTGGAACAGGTTCATTTACCTATTACCTGTAATAGGGCCTGTTTATGAATTGTATATCACTTGGATATTTGTGACTCAGGTACTTACTGTCATAGCCTCCGATTGTAAGTTCGAGTTGTACATAAGTCAGATGTTTGTAACTCAGGAACTACCTATATCAGAAAGACAAGATTTGTTTACTCTTACCTATTGAACAGCTACTGTGTATAGCACTGTGCTAGGCACGCAGATGCAGAATACTGATAGCGATGACACAGAAGACTGTCTAGCAAGAGTGTTCAACCTATGGCCTGTGGGTCGCATGCATATTATGTATGGACTGTTTTGCTTATTTGCTTAAAGCAAGAAGTGTGCACGGACCTTTTCATCCTTTCTTTTGCTGTCAGCTTTCATTAGTGTTTGTGTCTTTAATATGCGGCCCCAGACAACTATCTTCTTCCAAAGTGCATCAGAAAAGAAAAAAGGTTGGATACCCCTTGCAGGTGTTACGGGTCGTGCAAGATGAGTCAGACAAGAGTTCTTGTTTCCAAGGAGCTCACAGCGTATTAGCAGAAAGAGGTAGATAAACAACTAACAAGAAACTATAGGGGAGGATGGAATCAGTTTCACAGTGGGAATAGTTTACGCCTGACTAGGACTGGGGAAGACTTCTGGGAAGAGAAGGTATATTTAGATTCTTGGACAGAATCTGAAAGCCCAAGTGGAAAAGACAGAAAAGTGCTTTTTGGTCTGGTGACAGTGCGTGAGTGTTATGGACTGAATTGTGCCCCCCACCCCCGGCCCCAATTCATATGTTGAAGCCCTAACCGCCAGGATAAATAAATGTATTTGGAGATAGGGCCTTTAAGGATGTTACGTAGATTAAATGAAGTCTCATAAGTGATCCCTAATCCTATAAGGTTGGTGACTTTATAAGAAGAGGAAGAGACACCTGAACTCTCTTGCTTTCTCTCAGATGTGTGTAGAGCAAGGGTCATGTGAAGACAGTGAGGAGGTGGCTGTCTGCCAGCCAGGAAGACAGCCCTGGCCTGGAATCAGATTTTCCAGTACCTTGACTTCAGACTTCTTTCCTCTGGAATTGTGAGAGAATAAATTTTTGTTGTTTTAAATCACCTAGCCTGTGGCATTTTGTTGTGGAAGTCCCAGCAAACTACTACAATGAGCAAGAGCACAGAGTTGTAGGGTATGATGAGGGCTCAATGAGCTTCTTGATGAGGCTGGGGACAAGGACATGTGAGGGAATGTGGGGGCAGATGAGGGAGAGAAGCACATTCTTTAAGTAACTGTGGATGAACGTGAAGGAAATGGCTTCTTGGCATAATTACCTCTTGGGCTATAAATGCCATGGAGTCCTGTAAACAAAAGGAGCAGAAATAGAGAAATACTTGGGCTCCTTAAGACGGGTTAGTGCTAATGATCTAAACAGATTTGTATCATAAAGACAAGTTGGGGTAGTCATCCCCTTTTAATGAAGACCTGAAAAATTAATATCAAGTGAAATATGAAGCATTTCCCACACTCAGTGATAGACAAAGTCTGTTGCTGCATAGACATTACATGTGAGACATGTCATTACATGATTTTTGGCTCCTTTGTTAGCAGTATGAGAAAATCAGCTTGAAGGTGATGTGCAAAGTACCACCCAGGTGGCTGTATTCATTAATCTTGCTACTGTCAGTGAATGCAATGCCCACATAGGCAGCTTTGATGAAGCGTTGTAAAAATGTTCCTTTTCCATCTTGTTGGACCTGCAGGCTCCACTGTTGATGCATGGGCTGATTAACACTTGTCTGGGCCAAGCCAAAGTCATGTACAATGCAGCCAGCTCTCCCTTGAATAATCAACTCTCATTTAGAAGGAAATGGAAAATTGTTTCAAGCAAAACACTAAAGGGGAAGTGGTTGTGGACGGATGCTGATTTGATTAGAGTCTTGTCCCTTCTTTACGTGTGAGACGCTCTCATGAGAAAGGTTAGACTGGCTGGAGAAAGCCACTTAATCGTCTATTCTCATCACCATGATAATATTCTTCTCCAATATATTCCCAGTTCATTCTAATTTTTTTTAACAAGTGAACAGTTTATTAAGAATCAAACAAAGGTATGATGTGATACAGTACAAGCAAGACACTCAAGATAGGTATAATAGTACTACTCACACAAAAACTTAAATTTCACCTCAAAAAAATCACAAGACAACAGAGAAAGCAATTTCACTGTTATAAAATAAGATATTTCATGCAAAGTATTACTCTGCCCCCCCAAAGCCCAACCTCCCAACAAATAAAAAACTATCTGGGAATACTGCTATGCTAACATATTAACCACAGTATAATCATTGATAGAAAAACAGTAATTAAGCAATGAATTAAATTAAATAACAAAGTTCAAACTATCATAAACTCATAGACCATAATGATTTTACAAAACAAGCAATTCCAGAAATCTTATAAACAATAAAAAAAGAAGAAATATTTCAATATCATTTTACTTGATCTGGATACACCTGGTATTGAAATTGGAGAAAATATATTGTTATAAAGGGAAATTACAAACATGTTTCACTTATAGATGAGGATGCAATATCCTAAACAACATATTGACATGTTGAATTAAAAAATTAATATTTAAGCAATGTACTTTGGTCAAAATTGAATCCAATTTATATGAAAGTTAGTTACTATTTACCTTTCTTTTGTTTTTGGTTTTCTTTCCCTTACCCCTCCCTCCTTCTCTGTCTGCTCTCTCCTTCCCCCATGTCCCACTGTGTCATTGATTGTCATTAATTGTCCTCAAATCAAAGTTGAATACATAAGATTCATGCTTCTCCATTCCTCATATGTGGTACAATGATAACTGCTAGGAAGGGAATACTCTGCTCTACTGCTCTGGTCCTGGAGAGACCTCCATGGAGGATTGAACATTCTAAGGTGCTAGTGCCCCCAAAGGGCTGCTGAACAGGAGCACGTATACAAAGTGTTGAATATAGCACCTGGCACTAATTAGTCTTTCAGCAAATGTCAATTCCTTGTCACTTTCCCACCTTTGGCATTTTCAGGTATCAGGAGAAGGAGATGATGGGGAAGAAAAGCTGAGAGTTTTAGGCTATCTGCTAGACAGAACCAGAATTGTAAAAAAGGGGAGACTTTGGAGTTTGGAGAGAGCATTTTCCTCTCTCTTTTGATCCATTAGAAGATCTATTTTAACATGTTAGCTTCCAGATGTGGCTGCTGAGGTTGGAAAATATGAGTTCAAATCCAGACCCACTTGCTGTGTAACCTTGAGAATGCCTCTGAGCTCATTTGTAAAATGGAGGTAATAATATCTCAGTGAGGATTTCTTTTTGGTAATTGATCACTTCCTTATTTATTCATTTATTCAACAAACACATAATAAGAACTTTTTATATGGCAGGCATTCTTGCATACCCTGGTGATATTAAAAGCGCTACTGACGTCAAAGAGATCACAGGGCCCAAATTTTCCCAAAGTGCAGTTTCCTAGAATACCAGATCTTGAGTAATATATATATAATCAAACAAGGCTGATCGTAGTTTCTCTTTAGTGCTTAGCTCTTTTGTGCCACAGCAATTTTTAATGGAAGAGATTAAGCCTGGAGATCTGCTTGCTGGAGAACAGTTGCTGAAGATGACTTATGGGAGATAGAAATGCTGTCGAGTGACAGCACCAGGTGGGATGGTCTGACAATGGCTTAGGCCCTTCATCTTGCTCAGAATTGTTGAGGGCAATGAAAGACTTTACATAAAGCACCTGGAAGCAGAGGCCTGTGCTTAACAAGTGGTCAATAAAATTAGCCATTAGTATCATTACTATTATTTCATGTCATACATAAAAAGTACCTGGCACAGAGTCATGTTAGTTGCTATTGTTATCACCATCATAGTTATTGTTACCCATATTGGTTGTTTTCTATGGACATGAGTGAAATAGAATGCACAGATCTGTGCATTCTTAGACTTCTGTTTTAATGGTATGTGAAATTTATTATTTTATCTTAAGATATACTTACTCGATTAATTAAAAATGCAATCTTACTCTTATTTGAGCGTTTATTTTTGGCCTGTTTTTCAGAATTACCAAAACTGTCTCTGAGACAGGTGAAGCCACTTATCTCTTTGCAGCTGTGCGCTGAGACTTGGCAGCTAGTAAGTAACAGCCCTTCAATGAGAAAAATCTCGTATCGGAGTCAGATTTGCAACATGGTGCCTTGATTACTGATGCCTTGAACTGACTTGCTTGTCCCCCTAGGCTTTGGGTTTTTTATTTGCTGACTTCTACTACTTGCTTTCTCCTACCTGTAGATTGCCTACATAAATTACTGTTTTCCTGCCTCCTTCTCAATGTGTTTCATTGTTTGATTCCTGGTTTTTGCCTGTTAGAATCTCATTCTCTTTCCTGTTCCTGGGCTTAAATAATTACACACCGCTTACCTTGCCACCTGGAAGCTAGCCCATCTGTTCTGACTCTGATTCCTGTCTGGCTTCCTCAGCCTAAACATCTTCCTGGTCATATTGACCCATCACAACTAATCCTGCTCCTGTGACCAAAGCCCTTCCTGAAAAACTGCTGTGGTGACATGCCCCATATGAGGGTTAGGTTATTGGTAGATAGTTCTAGAAGATTCCAAGAGAAAATTCTGTGTGTGGCCTCTTGTGGCTCATGGGAAGAAAGTCCATGGAGATTGTTCAACCACAAGTAGAAAAGTAGATTTGAATTTCTATCCTTGGGACTATATCCTTCCATTGCAGGGGTAGGACAAAGAACAGCCCTGAATGACCCAACAAATCCATACATATTCTTCCTCCTATATGGTGGGCATTATTTATTTTGTTTTCTTCAACTGCTAATCTGTGTAGCACTGCACAATTTTCATCTTCCTGAAAGAATAAGTTTTGTTTGTGTCATAAACTCAGAGTCCTTGATGACACGTTGACAGGTATTGACAATGATGGAATTGGAGAGCTGACAGGTGACTTATGCATATGGATGTCTTCTGTGATTATACACAGCTATCTAGCTGGGGTTATTTATGGTAGCATTGTCATGACGATCAATGAGCAGTAAACAAGGCTCTCAGAGCCATGGGGAGAGTTTTTATAGCCTCCAAGACCAACTGTGGTACTTCCATTTTAAAAAGCAGATTTCATGATAAGCTTATTGAACTGAAGAATGTATATGTATGTACTTCAAGATCATGATGAAGTCTGATGAAATGAAAAAGAAGTATTTTTGTGGTTGAATAGGAGCAAGAGTTCCAGGCCTCATTTACCAGCTGTGTGACAGTGGACAAGTCATCTATTTTGAGCCTCAGTTTTCTCATTTTTAATGGAGCCTTCCTAATATATGTCCCAGAATAATTCTTAAGACTGTTTTAAGGAAGAAAAGGAAAAAATAAAATAATGAATATGAGAAGGCGTCTATAGCATACTCAGGGGAAATAAGCCTGTGAGGCAGGATCTGGTGAGACAGAGTGCCGTGAGACAGGGTCCTGTGAGATAGTGCTCTGTGAGACAGTGTCCTGTGGGGCAGAGTCCTGTGAGACAGAGTGCCGTGAGACAGGGTCCTGTGAGACAGGGTCCTGTGGGGCAGAGTCCTGTGAGACAGTGTGCTGTGGGACGGTATCCTGTGGGATAGTGCTCTGTGAGACAGTGTCCTGTGGGGCAGAGTCCTGTGAGACAGAGTGCCGTGAGACAGGGTCCTGTGAGACAGGGTCCTGTGAGATAGTGCTCTGTGAGACAGTGTCCTGTGGGGCAGAGTCCTGTGAGACAGTGTGCTGTGAGACAGTGTCCTGTGGGACGGTATCCTGTGGGACAGGGTCCTGTGGAATGGTGTCCTATGGGGCAGGGTCCTGTGAGACAGGGTCCTGTGAGACAGTGCTCTGTGGGACAGGGTCCTGTGGAATGGTGTCCTATGGGGCAGGGTCCTGTGAGATAGGGTCCTGTGAGACAGGGTCCTGTGAGACAGTGCTCTGTGGGACAGGGTCCTGTGAGACAGTGTCCTGTGGGACAGTGCTCTGTGGGACAGGGTCCTGTGAGACAGTGTCCTGTGGGACAGTGCTCTGTGGGACAGGGTCCTGTGAGACAGTGTCCTGTGGGACACAGTCCTGTGAGACAGTGTCCTGTGAGATAGTGCTCTGTCGGATGGTATCCTGTGGGACGGTATCCTGTGGGACAGGGTCCTGTGGGATGGTGTCCTGTGGGACAGGGTTCTGTGGGACAGGGTTCTATGAGACAGGGTCCTGTGGACAGTGTCCTGTGGGACAGGGTCCTGTGAGACAGTGTCCTATGGGACAGGGTCCTGTGGGACAGTGCTCTGTGGGACAGGGTCCTATGAGATAGGGTCCTGTGGGACAGGGTCATATGGGACAGTGTCCTATGGGACAGGGTCCTGTGAGACAGGGTCCTGTGAGACGGTATCCTGTGAGACAGGGTCCTGTGAGACGGTATCCTGTGAGACGGTATCCTGTGAGACAGGGTTCTGTGAGACAGTGTCCTGTAGGACAGGGTCCTGTGAGACAGGGTTCTGTGAGATGGTGTCCTGTGGGACAGGGTCCTGTGAGATGGTGTCCTGTGGGACAGGGTCCTGTGAGATAGGGTCCTGTGAGACAGTGTCCTGTGGGGCAGAGTCCTGTGAGACAGTGTCCCATGAGACAGTGTCCTTTGGGACAGTATCCTGTGGAACAGGGTCCTGTAGGATGGTGTCCTGTGGGACAGGGTCCTGTGAGATAGTGTCCTGTGGGACAGGGTCCTATGGGACAGTGCTCTGTGGGACAGGGTCCTGTGAGATAGTGTCCTGTGGGGCAGAGTCCTGTGAGACAGTGCTCTGTGGGACAGGGTCCTTATCCTAAAGCATTCTTTGCAGCTGTCTTGATATCAGGGTAAAATCTCTCATCCTGTTTTATGTATTTGCACTGTTCTTTTTAGTATACCACTGTTCCTAGTATGCTAAAATATGATGTTATTACTACCTTTGATCATGTACCATGCACATCTCTGTGCTCAAAAAAAACTACTTAGAAAAACAAAATGAGAAAGGGAAAGGAAGAAATATTTATAAGGACAGTTCCGAAATAATTTTTCTTTCATGATACCTTATTACTACACGTGATATACCCTGAGGTACTAAATCTGAAACAGCCTTGATGTTGCATGTTTGTTAAATCCAACAGATGATGGTATATGTCTCACTGTAATAAAAAGTGCAATTTATTTTGCTAGTGTCACTGTAATATTACTTCCAGCATTAAAAACATGACGTTTCTCTGAGCATATGCAATTATTTTATAGGAATCAAACAATCTTACATGGATGTTAATAAGATAGTTTCTGTCATGTACCTAACCTTTTTAATATCCATGCAAAAGCCTTGTTAAAATGGCTTGAAAACATTCATATTTGTTATTAGTTAGCATTTGGAAATGCAGACCGTGATAATGCTTTGGGGCTAACTCAGGTACAATTAAGAAATTTTCATTACTTTTTAAAAGACCATATTTAGCCATATAGAAGATTTATTCCAGGATGTGTCATGTGTTATTATATGCCTCCAAAGGGAATGAGGAATTATCATAATGATGACAGGATAACAACATGTCCTTATAACACTCATACAGCAGATTTGGTATTTATTTATTTATTCCTCTTTTTCTCCTTTTCTTTTCTCAATAACTATTTGTTGCACACTCACTCCTCTTAGGTGCTGTGCTGGCCTCTGGGAATGTAGTAGAGAATACAACTTACATGGTCTCTGTCTTTGTGGGGTTTACAAGACAGAATAAGTAACTGCCTATTGAGTTAACATGTAATTTCTTGGGCAACTGCTATGTGCTAGACTCTCTATAGCAGTAAAAACAGTGGACAAAGGCAATGAGGTGGAAGGGCTTTGTTCTTCCACCTCGTTGCCAAGGAGCTGAAAGTAGACCAACACAACCAATGAGTGGAGAGGCCAAAGGAAGCTATTGCACGCATTTAG
Organism: Arctocebus calabarensis; assembly: GCA_963573935.1. NCBI lineage: Eukaryota > Metazoa > Chordata > Mammalia > Primates > Lorisidae > Arctocebus > Arctocebus calabarensis. The sequence goes on from CAUYON010143974.1 coordinate 17,375, forward strand.
GCCAAACTTGATGGTGGCTGGAGCTAGTAACAGTGGCAGAGGAGACAGAGAGAAGGGAACACATATATAATCCACTTAGGTGATAGATTGACAGGACAATGAGGGGACACCCTCAAAATATTAAGGTTTTAACTTTGCTGATTTCTTAATGTCCAGTTCAAATCTGACATTTTCCAAAACTACCCCTGATAATTTGCAGCCAAGAAAGACCCCTGTCTTTTTAATTAATTTCACATGTGCTCAACTGTACAGCTATTGTAAGTACTATACACTGGTCTTATGATCTTTTGACATTCATCTTCACATTGTCTTTTGCTGGCAGCTTGTTAGCTTTTGAAATTCTGTTATTGGCTTTTTAAAAAATCATTAACCTTAATAACCACAGGTCGAAAAACAATTAATGGGTTTGCTCTTGGGGATTTTTAAATTTATTTTTAAAGGAAGTCAGTTCAGTTAGTTTCACTACATCCTGGCACCACCTTTAAAGAGATCATTTGTCAGGACACAAATCATATGAAAGAAACAGAACTAGGGCTTCCAGAGTAAATCACTCTATTTCCTCTGCAGCTTTTATCCTGTGAGTCTTTTATTGGGAACTCGATAAGCCATCAGATATCCTTAATATTGTACAGAGTTGTAGCACTAAGCAGATTTAAGAAAGAGAGGCTTTATTAACTTCAACTTGCTTTTTGGTTCATTTGTAGACCTTTATAATAATTCTTTTGTCCTTGAAATCTCCTTTGGACATTATTCTTTACTTTATAGAAAACAACTAAAGAGTTGTTCCTAGGAATAATCTCATGAGCTTTCAGCGAGACAGTTTTAAAGCTGGTAATACTGAATTTTCTTTCAGCAACATTTTATCTTCTGTTGAATCTTCATGTCTATGATTTGCAATGGTAGTCTTTAAATGATATGATGGAAGAAGGAACATAGCTGAAGATGAGGCCAAAGAGGGATGGATCTTGACAGGTTGGAACTAACTTCAAAAAGGGGAGAAAATTGATTTTGGATTGTGTCAAATGCACTTGGAACTCGAAGGTGCAGTTTTTGTCCCAGGAGTATATTAGTTTTCATATATCACTGTGTCCCTTGGGAAAAATGGCTACTACCACAGAAAGGCTTGTCACGGCAGATTTATATAACATGTGGTTCACTCCAGAGTTTTATTCTTTTAGGTCAATGTGGCATATGAATCTATCGTTTGTGTGTGTGTATGTTTTAAGGCTTTATCTTTGTCCAAAAAAGTCTGTAGAAGGTCACAATGTCTCTAAAGCAAACCTTCAAAAAAGGTGCATGTAGTTCCAAGTTGACTGTTACCATTAATAGAAGGTAGATTTAGGATTTCCTGTTGTGAGATTAATGAAAAAAAAAATCACCTACTATTGCCCACATTACTTGATAATTTATTCTCCCCATAATGGAGAGAAGTAGAACTCAAAGAACAGCCATTGAAAATGATGAAATAGTAGAACTTATAATAAATAGAATCATAAAGGTTAGATCTGTAAAAAAATCTTAGATGCCAGTTAGTCTTTTCATTTTACCCGGAATCGCAAATTTGGACACAATCTTGTTTAGCCCACATCATGTCCGAGAATCGCCTCTAGCTAGGATCTTTTGCCGATTAGTTAAGAGATGGGCTAAAACTCAGGGAGGGTGATGACTCCCTCTCTCATGGTCTGTGTGTCACACACTCACCTACGTCTAAGCCTGAGCTATTACTTCTTGAAAGTAACTGTAAGATGCCTCCTTGCCTCGACTATCTCCAGTCACTCCTCATCGCATCTCCTCTGGTTTCCTGAAGGTGAATTATCTCAGAAGATCACAAATGCTACCACTTGTGTGTTACTGCTTGCTCGTACCTTTATCATATTCTTGCTCAGACCGAGAGGACCTGTCCCCATCAATTACTGCAGTTGACAGTCAACTCTGCTTAGTCAAATCCCACTTTTGCCATAGAACTTTCCTTGACTTCTCAAGGAAGATATCCTGACAGATATCAATGGTTCCTGAATTTCAAAAAAGCTTCTTACAGTTTATAACAGTGACCCCCTAAGCCTGGCTAATCTTCACAATCAACTTTTTAAAAAAAGTGCAGGTTATTAGACCTTACCTCTAAGATTCTCTTTTGGGTTAGGTCTGGAGTAGAGCACAAAAAATGAATCTACATTAAAATAAACACAGAAAACCTCCCAGCTGCTTCTGGTGAGTCAATAGTTTTAGGAACCAATACAAGCAAATTTAATGTCATACAAAAAACTTTAATGTGACTTTGTTTTATATTCCAAATGTAATGTGAACTGGAATATGGCTGAGAATGGTGGGAAAAGGGAGAGGGTGATAGGGTGTGTTTGCAAAAGAAGGTATGTTGGAATGCAAGTCCTTGGAAATAATAGCTTGTAAGTGGTAGGACAAATCTGGTGAAAATAAAAATGAAGAGAGACTTCTAAGCATATTTGTTCTACAGAGCTACTAGTTATACAACTTAGACTTGAGACTACAAAAGAAAGTGCTTTTAAGACTAGCAAGATGGCTTGGCGCCTGTGGCTCAATGGGCTAAGGCACCAGCCACGTACACCTGAGCTGGCAGGTTCTAATCCAGCCTGGGCTCGCCAAAGAACAATGACGGCTGCAACCAAAAAATGGCCGGGCGTTGTGGCGGGCGCCTATAGTCCCAGCTACTTGGGAGGCGGAGGCAAGAGACTCGCTTGAGCCCAGGAGTTGAAGGTTGCTGTGAGCTGTGATGCCATAATACTCTATCCAGGGTGACAGCTTGAGGCTCTATCTCAAAAAAAAAAAGAAAAAAAAAAGACTAGCAAGATTACAGAGTTTAAATAAGTATGGGGGGTGGCGCCCATAGTTCAGTGGCGCCAGCCACATGCACCAAGGCTGGCTGGCAGGTTTGAACCTGGCCCAGCCCAGCTAAAACAACAATGACAACTGTAACAACAACAACAAAATAGCTGAGTATTATGGCAGGTACCTGCAGTCCCAGCTACTTGGGAGGCTAAGGCAAGAGAATCGCTTTAGCCCAAGAGTTTGAAGTTGCTGTGAGCTATGATGCCACGGCACTCTACCCAGGGCAATAGTTTGAGACTCCATCTCAAAAAAAATAAATAGAGATAGAGTCTCCCTGTGCTGTCCAGACTGGTCTCAAACTTCTGGCCTCAAGGGTTGGCCTCCCAAAGTGCAAGGATTTCGGGTGTGAGCCACGGAGAGAATTTGCATTTCTAATAAGTTCCCAGGGGATGCTGATGCTGCTGATTTGCTATTGTGCACTTTAATTGGCTTCCCAGATATCACATTCTTGTGCTTCACTAGCCAGTCCTAAACTTTCTCTGCTAGACATTCCTTTTTCTCATTAATCCTAAATGGCAGTATGATCCTGGGAATACTCAGTTCTTAGCCCTCTTCTCTGTGTACACTCACTTCCTATTATTAGATATCTGTAAGCTCAAATATACACCTTTATCCCTGTTCCTTTGAGTTCCAGAATTATGTATTCAATTATCTATGAGATATTTCCACTTACGTGCCAAATGGACTAATCACAATTATTATTATTATAATTATTTTTGAAACACAGTCTCATTCTCTCACCCTGGGTAGAGTACCAGGGCATCTATAGCTCACAGCAACCTCAAACTCTTGAGCTCAAGTGATCTGCTTGCCTCAGCCTCCCAAGTAGTTGGGAATACAGGTGCCCACCACAATGCCTGGCTATTTTTAGAGACAGGGTCTTGCTCTTGCTTAGGCTGGTCTTGAACTCCTGAGCTCAAGCAATCCACCCATCTTGGCCTCCCAGAGTGCTAGGATTATAGGCATGAATAACTGCACCTGGCCATGGGCTTCTCAGAATTTGTTGATCAAAACTTACTTCCTGCTTCCACTACCTCTCCCAGCTTTGCTCATTTCCAAGATTAACATGATTCCCCCTCTCTCCCCAAATTAACACAATTGTTTAACCAGTTGCTCAGGCCCAAAACCCTGGAGTCATTCTTCCTTATTCCTTACTTTTTGTGATGGTTAATTTTATGTGTGAACTTCACTGGGGCACAGGGTGCCCAGATATTTGCTTAAGCATTATTTTTGGATGTTTCTAGATATTAAAATTTGAATTGATAGACCCAGTAAAGTAGATTTCTTCCCCCAGTGTGAGTGGGAATCATTCTATCCACTGAGGGCCTGAATAGAACAAAAAGACAGAAGAAGGGGGAATATTCTCTCTCTCACTTTCTCTGCTTAAGGTCTGGAGCCTCATGAGACATTGGTCTTTTCTTTTCTTGAACTTGGACTAACATTATTGGCTCTCCTGGTTCTCAGGCATTCAGACTTATAGTAGGACTATGGCATTGGCTTTTCTAGGTTTCTAGTTTGCTGACTGCAGATCATAAGACTTCTTATCCTTCATAATTCCATCAATTATATACTGGAGATGCCAATACTGTGCACAAATTTAAAAAGCTGTTATCTATGTATTACTTTCTGAAGTTGGATTACATTAGCAATAATAATATGATATTCACTCAGAAGATGGTGTTAATTAAACGAATACTGCATCACCACATGACAGGTATGAATAGCCTTTTCTCTTAAAATGTTTATATACTTTTTTGGAAATCTCTGTGTATATCTCCTATTAGTTTCTCTGGAAAACTCTGACTAATATGCTTTCTAACCTCACATCATCAAATTGATACAGGGTTTCCCCCATTTAGGTGTGGACAAGGATCCCTATTTTCTAGGCCTAAGCAAACAGACATTTTCTCTTCAAACTGCACTCTCTGAATACAAGTAAGACAGGAGAAAAGCAGTTTTTCCAACATTTTATGTAAGCTAGGCCCCTTTGGAGTGGACCTCCTACTTTTCCCCAGAGCTAGAGGAACTACATTCATTTTTTAATACCCTTACTCAGTCACTAATCAACATGGAAGTCTGTCAAGTCCTGGCCAAATGTAATTCCGTGAACAGTTTATTTATTTATTTATTTTTTAAAAAAATGTTTAATTAGTTGCCCACATTTGAAAAACAGAAGATTTCACGTTTTAAAAATACAGGTTCCCAGCTTCTCTTGAAAATCAGAGACTATGACAACAGTGGCCCAAATTCAGGCCAGGCAACAACTGTCAAGGATGTGACATTACCTCCCTGACCCACTTCATTCTGCATATTTCGACTGTGTATACCCAGATCTAGTCCCAAACTTCCTTTCACTGATGGGAAAACAGAAGGACCCAGCTACCCAGCCCCAAGGCCAGTGCTACTTCCTTTACTCCAGTGGTTCTCAAAATGGAGCCATCAGAATTGCCCGGGGGACTTGTTGGAACACACAGTGCTGACCCCACTCCAGGAGTTTCTGATTCAGTAAGTTTGCATTTCCAGCAAGTTCCCAGGTGAAGTCGGTGCTGTCTGTCCAGGGACTCACTTTCAGAACTGTTTTATGTCAAACCACTTTCTACTGAAGGACCTACAGTTCTGCTGCTGTCCTAGCAATTGACTTTGTTCTCCTTTACTCTGTCCTCTTTTCTCATGATCTTCTTTTCATTTGCTTTTTTCTCATCTTATTTTTTTCTCTTACATTCTTTTACCCCATCCTCACTTTTTTTTTTTTTTTTTGAGACAGAGCTTCAAGCTGTCACCCTGGAGAGAGTGCTGTAGCATCACAGCTCACAGCAACCTCCAACTCCTGGGCTCAAGTGAGTCTCCTGCCTCCACCTCCCAAGTAGCTGGGACTACAGGTGCCCACCACAACAACTGGCCATTTTTTGGTTGTAGCCATCATTGTTGTTTGGCGGGCCCGGGCTGGATTCGAACCTGCCAGCTCAGGTGTATGTGACTGATGCCTTAGCCCATTGAGCCACAGACGCCAAGCCTATCCTCACTTTTTTTTAGCTGCCTACTTTTCGGAGGTTTGCTGTGGGAGCATCTTCAGCCCCTTTCCCACAATCTGGTGGGGAGCACTGTCCAGCTGCTGCCCTCTCCTGCTGGGTCCTGCAGTCTCTGACACTCTTGTGTGCAGATGTCCATCGGTCTGTCCAACTTCGGGGCTAGGACTGAAAACCTCTCCCCTCCTGGGAAGCCTCTGTGCCTGCTGTGTGGTCTGGGTGCCAGCTTCTTCACAGATTTTTACATGGCACATGCAGTAGTCACGTCGCATTCCTTAAACACTTTTGGTGGTCAGGTGTCAAGCAGTTTTCCGGGCAGCCTCTCTGAGCCTCCACCTGTCAGTAAGAACAGTGGAACCCCTTGAAGAGGAGGGTGGTTGCTGTCCTTAACAGGATTTTTCTTTTATCCAGGAGAGAACAAGAAGCTACTCATCCTTGAGCCCCTCCATCCCCACCCTGTGCCCCTGGCCCCCCTGCCCCAGTGCTGCAGGGTCCAGGCCTTTGATGTGTGCCCCTTGCAGCCGCAGCGCCAGCCAATTTTCTGCGTTGTCCGGCTGCTGGCTGCTCGCCTGCTCACCTGCTAATTGCAGCTGCTGCCTGCCGCCAGGCCACCTGATTACTGGTTTTACACCTGGAAGTGGCCCCAACCTGGCTTCGGTGAGACTCTCTCCCCCAGGTGGTGCAGGAGAGGCTGGGGAGTCTGGCCCCGGGGGAAGCTGCAGGTAAACTCAGGTGAGGACTTTTTTCATGGTGGAGAGAAGAGGCAGAGGTGGGAGGGCAGATGAGTGCAGTTACTGGGGCCTTAGAACCTTTTCACAGAGCTTCTGGGGCCATCAGTAATAGAGGGGGGAAGGACATAAGGCCCAAGCCCCACATGTGCCAAGCAGGCCCACGTCTCTGGCAGAGCTGGGCTGCACGTGCTGTCCATTCCCCTCCTGCACCAGAGGAGGGCGCCCCTTGGATCTGGGGTTTCTACCTTCCCCAACAAAAGTGAAGTGGGAGGATTTCTGGGTCAGAAGGCCTGGGGCTTCTGGTTGCCTCTAGGTTCTTCAGGTTCCATAGTAAATAAAAAATAAAAATAAAGAACTTCTACTCTGCTGCCTGCTCAGACTTGTCCAAAGGCGCCGGTGGTCGGGTAGCAAGGAAGGAAGGATGAGTTTTACAGCAGCGGCAGTCTTTCTGCTGGGAAGGTCTTGTCCTCACGTTGCTACCTCCTGATGGATCAAGGTGAGGGCTGCTGAAGATTGGGGTGGCTGTGGCAGTTCCCAGTTGGTCTGTGCGTCTTACCTTTTGACATACAAAGGACAGTTTCCGTGTCATAGAAGCTCTCCCTCTGTCTCAGTCCAGGTTTCCCAGCCCGAGTGTAGCTCCAATCTCCTCTCCCAGGCGGCATCTTCCTTTTTCGGGGACGCATCTGTTGCAATAGTGTCAGACATGAGTAACAGTGGTACACAGCGTGGCCCCTCTCACTCATCCTTCAGGTCTCAGATCTCACATCTGGAAGAAATGTACATGCAAAACCCCGTATTCAAAATTCTAGATAGGGGATAATTAAAATGGAATTACAAAACTGCCTGACTGAGCTCAAGACTGAGTGCGAAGTCTCCCGGACCAGTTGAAAGCCCCTAGATGAAAGACCCATGTGGGGGTTTCCCACTTGGCCCCCCCTCCCGCCTCTGCCAGAGGCTTTGGTGCCTTTTATTCCTTCCCTATTCCTTTCTATCTTAGTAAATTCTATCTTCTCACTGATCTGTTGTCTGCGGGTTCATTTTTTGAATCTCTGATACAAAGGACCTATTGCAGAAATAAATTCTGTCAACAACATTCTGTAAACTCTACCTTTAATGTACAATCAAATCTGATCACGTCTCACCTCCGGTTTCAAGGTGTAGGCCATACTTGGACTTACTACTAAGGAGTAGAATACACTCATCTCTAGTTCGGGTCCCTGCAGTAGCTTTCTATCTGGCTTCTTGACCTACTCTTGTTCCTTCAGAGACTATTCTGAACAGAGCAGCCAGATCAGTTTTTTAAAAGTATCAAATCAGGCTGGCTGTAGGGGCTCATGCCTATAATCCTATCACTTTGGGAGCGTGTGGCAGGAGAGTCACTTGAGACCTGGAGTTTGAGACCAATTTAAGCAACAGTGAGACCCCATCTCTACAAAATATAGAAAAAATTAGCTGGGCATGATAATGCACATCTGTAGTCCTAACTACTTGGGAGGCTGAGGCAGGAGGATTCCTTTAGCCCAAGAGGTTGAGGTTGCAGTGAGCTACGATGATGCCATGGCGCTCTAGCTGGGCTGGCAGAGCAAGACCTCGTCACACACACACAAAAATAGTATCAAGTCAGATCATGTTGCTCTTCTGCTCAAAATCTCCACCAGTTCTCATAACATTGGGAGAAGATTCCACATTCCTGTGCCTACTGGCTTCTGGTCACCTCTGACCTAGTTTCCTATATCCTTCCTTTGTGTCCTGTGCTGCTTCTTCCTGTTGTGCTGCAGGTGTATCAAGCACATTCCTGTCCTGGTGCCTGTGCTCTTTTTCTTCTCCTAGGTGTTTGTGTGACCCACACCTTCTCATTACTCGCATCTCTGCTCAAAATGTCATCCTTTCCAAGAGACCTTCTTGCTACCCTCCTCAGAGGAGTGCTACCCTCCACCACTCACGGCATTCATCTGCCCTTGTTTATATGTGTTTCTTCAACTAGAATGTTCACCCCAGGTGGGCAGGATATTTTGTTTACCTATTTTGTTTCCATTAGCTACACCTAGACCATACTAGAAAGGATGTGATAAATGTTTATTGAATGAATATAGTTGACAGGGTGCATGTATGACAGTGAACTGGGTTGGAAGATTGAAGGAATGACTATCGGAACACTTTAAAAAGTAAGAAGTGGCTTTAAAGATGAAGGACAATTAAGTTTTAAGTTGGAAATCGAGTATGTAATCTGTATAGATCAGGGATAAAAACTCCAAGGGCTTTGGTATTAGCAGGCATCTGAAAGGGTGAAGTTGTCTGCACGAGACCATAGGTAGTGGTAAGAATTCTGGTGGGCTGGGCATTCAAATCCATTAACAAAATTCAAAATCATGCTGCTTGCCAAAAAAATACTTCTCTATGCAGAGCAGAATTCTTCTCCAGCTGTCAGTATGCAATTGCTGCTAGCATACAAATCCTATGAAAATGCAATTATGGTCCTTCTAGTTACTTGGTATAAATATAAAAATGCCTGTTACAGATCATAGCAACTGTGTTGTATTAGCACGGAGTTTTAGCAGGTTCTAGAAGAGGCTCTGTATCTTTGGACCAACTAGTTAGTTGTTCTGGGCTTCAAGTCATTCACTCTTTGGTAGTAGATTAAAAAAAGCCACTCTCTTGGTTGCAGACAGATAAATGTTTTTAATTCCCCAGAGGAAGGATGCCCCATAAAGTTAAACAGTTGGTATAATATTATAAAGCATTTAAACTTCTTAGAAGAAAGTATCTTTATACATTCACGTATTTTATTTCTCCTCTTTTCTACTGGTGAAAAAAAGCGGACATACCTTCAACCAAATCTCTCATTTTAATCCATGTCCTATCCATAAGAAATGCATAATGAATGCACTGATGAATTACTATGCAAGCTGGGAAGCTACATGCTGGCTTGCTCGAGGATTCAATTAAAATTGAGCAACATTATTTTGAATAATTAAATGCTGTTTTGAATAAGTAATTCAAGTAAACAATGCAATTAGTAAAAAACGTTGGTGATGAAGTTGAGTAGGGGACAATTTTTACATATGGCTTAAATATAATTTTAGAATTGATAAAATAATAGCTTGTTGGAATGGAAAAGTTTATATTGGAATTAATAAATTTCTGCTAAGTCCTTTTATTTTGCAATACCTGTCTTCTTTGATAATATAAGTGTAATAAAACCTTAATGTTTTTATAGTACTATACTTCATGTTAGTGTAAAAACTGTCCTAATGTAATAGGTAGGTCTAGAGCTAATATAAAATTTTAGACTGTATCTATACCATATTATATTATACAATTGGATAAAAACAGTCCAGAAAGCATGCATAAGATATAGTAAAGAAATTCAAATATCCATTTGTTTGAATGGTCTGAATGTTTTTAATTATCCAGATGACAGAGTTCCTATTTTGGCTATTTGATATCATGTTATAAGCTAAATGATAACATTTAGTCCAATTTCAAGGGAAAAATACAATTTTAATTATTGTTTGAGGGGCAGAATTATGAGAGCTAATGTTTTATAAACTAAAAAGAAATACAAAGAAGAAACATTATCTCCAAATTGATGAAGGATAAGATTCTGGAGTTTGGATGGCTTCCAAATTTCATCACTGCCCCAAAAAGTTCCTCTCAATGTCTAAGCTAAGTTCATATTGCTCTGGTTTAAATCTTTTCCTGCTTGCAAACGAAGACATAAACTTTATTGTCAGTTATTTTTTTTTTCACATTTTAGAAACTTTTTTTCTTTTTTTTTTTTTGGAGACAGTCTTATTATGTCTCCCTCGGTAGAGTGCCATAGTGTCACAGCTCACAGCAACCTCCAACTCTTGGGCTTAAATGATTCTCTTGCCTCAGCCTCCCAAGTAGTTGGGACTACAAGCACCGGCCATAATGCCTGGATATTTTTTATTGTAGTTGTCATTATTGTTTAGTTGGCCCTGGCTGATTTGAACCCGCCAGCCTTGGTGTATGTGGCTGGTGCCATAACCACTGTGCTACAAACGCTGAGCCAACATTTTAGAAACAATTTATAGATGAAGAGCAAGTAAGTTTTTATTTGGAACTAGAATATGTGGTCTATACAGATCAAGGCCTTTGGCTTTGGCAGGCCACCTGAAGGGGTGAGGTTGCCAGTGTGAGACTGTAGGCGATGGTGAAAATTCTAGTGGCCCGTGAAGATCTGATCCCACTGGCTGTTGTCATTCTTGTCCTCCTGTGGCACTGAGGTAGCACGGTGGTGGAAATGTGTCTAACATTTGAATTTATCAATCGTATTCATGAAGGCTGGAATAAATTTTTACTCACCAAAAATGTTAATAACTAATTCAACTGGTTATTAAAAGTTTTGATAACTGGTTGATTATTCTCTCAATGAATATTGCTGAGGTATCTACTATGTGTTGGGTACCTACTATACTTGGGTATTGCAAGCACACAGAAGTGATTCTGAGGAACTTGTGTATATTTTCACAATGGCATGATGCAACTGACCTCATGAGCCTTCTTTATGGGTCTTATGGGAGAAATTCTCAGTTGTTTGTGTCTTGAGCAAGAGACCATTAAGACTGACTCTTAAATAACATGAGTTTGAGCTGCATGGGTCCATTTATATGTAACTTTTCTTCTGCCTTTGCCACCCCTAAGACAGCAAGACCAACCTTTCCTCTTCCTCCTCAGCCTGCTCAATGTGAAGACAGCAAAGATGAAGACCTTTATCATCCACTTCTAGTTAATGAACAGTAAATATATTTTCTCTTTCTTGTGATTTTCTTAACAACCTTTTCTAGAATGCAGTGTACAAATAATTAAAATATACACAAGTTGTGTTGGTCAACTGTTTATGGTACTGGCAAGACTTCTGGCCAGTAGTAGGAAATTAATAGTTAAATTTTGGGGAAGTCAAAGATTTTTTGTGGGTTTTTGACTGTGCAGAAGTCACACCCCTAACTCCCATGTTGTTGAAGAATCAGCTGTGTTTTTATTATATTTGATGGGCACTCTGTAGTTGTGTATATAACTGAGTTTACTTCTCAAGATCAGAGCCAAAATTATGACTCATATCTAATACAAGGTGCAAGATTTATGGCATGATATGGCTTGATGATAACACTGCTTTATCTGTTCCCTCTCCTCATTTTATAATTTTATCATAATTTTTTAAAAATTTATTTATTTATTTCAGGTTAATATGATTAGATTACATTGTTTGGGTTGGCAGGTAAAGTCCGAGCTGCAGTTGAATTCTTTATCTAGGAGTATACCACATACCCCTACATTTATTAAAAATGTTTTGATCCTTTTATTAGTAAGAGTTCTTAAAAAAATTAGAATCGATAGGATGTCTATGTCTATCAATGTATATCGACCTATCTATCTAATCTACCATCTATTTATTTTAAGGAATTGGCTTATACAGTTGTGAAGGCTTACAAGTCCACCCTCTACAGACCCAGGAAAGAGTTGACATTGCAGTTTGAATTTTGTGGAATTCCATCTTTTTCTATTAAAGCCTTTAACTAATTAGATGAGGCCTGCAGATATGATGGAGAACAATCTGCTTTATTCAAAGTCCACTGACTTAAATATTAATCTTATCTGAAAAATACCATTACACAAGCATCTAGAATAATGTCTGACCAAGTAACTAGATACTGTGGTTCAGGCCAGTTGACACATAGACTGATTCATCATAATACTTTATGCATTTTTATAACCTTCCCGTAAGTCCTTATTGAAATGAAATAGCATATGAAATGTACCTAAAGTAAAACAATGGATTTCCTTCCTAGTAATTTATAAACGAAGTGGGATTGCCTTTGATTTCCTCTAGCACCAGCATTACATCAATTGCAACAGCCATTTCTTTGTCACTGATCTGCAAGGTGATTGTCCTCGGCATGGCAAATAGATGCTTCTACTTAAGTCTTCCAGGGATGTGCCTCTCCCTGGAGACTTCAAATATCTGAATATATCATATGTAAATAAGTAATAAGTAGACACTTAAACTTCAGTTCCTTAGTTGTCTTAGTTAAGACTCTCGATTGTAATGAACAGAAACACACCTTCTAATTCCTTAGGCAAGGAAGGAGTTTATTAGAGGGATGGAGGCAAAGTCAGGGTGGCATGTGTTATAAGAAACTAAAAGGAAACATATATCAAAAGCTTGGAAGTGAATTACATATGGTGATTATGAAGTTATTATTACTTACTATCTCATAGCAATTAGACAGGAAGTTCTTCTGTAAGTCTAATCTAAATTCCTGTTGCTAAGATTTAAACAGTTCTTTTTCTGTCTGATTATAAATAGAAAGAGAAACTTTTCAGTCAAGGGCAGGAAACATATTTTGGGTGGGTGTTTATCACCATGCTCAGTGGCTATGGCCAGGAGAGCAGAGTCTATAGCAGAAATGTAGCTTTTGGAGTCCCATCTTGTGTGTGTGTGTGTGTGTGTGTGTGAGAGAGAGAGAGAGAGAGAGAGAGAGAGAGAGAGAGAGAGAGAGAGAGAGAGAGAGAGAGAGAGAGAGAGAGAGAATGAGAATATGAATCTGG
>CAUYON010143975.1:0-46681 GCA_963573935.1 Arctocebus calabarensis
TTTCTTTCTTTCTTTCTTTCTTTCTTTCTTTCTTTCTTTCTTTCTTTCTTTCTTTCTTTCTTTCTTTCTTTCTTTCTTTCTTTCTTTCTTTCTTTCTTTCTTTCTTTCTTTCTTTCTTGTCTCTGTCAATTGCCCTGAGGTTGAGTGTCCTGACTTCATAACTCACAGCAACCTTAAATTTTTGGGCTCAAGTGATTCTCTTGCCTCAGCCTCCCAAGTAGCCAGGACTACAGGCGCCTGCCACAAATCATACCACAGAGTGGTAATGACCAAAACCTGGTACAGGCATAAGAGTGGACACATAGACCAATGGAACACAATAGAAAACTCAGAAATGAATGCACACATCTGCAGTGAACATGTCTTCAACAAAGGTGCCAAGAATATCCTCTGGAGAAAGGACAATCTCTTTAAGATATGGTGCTGGAAAAACTGGATATCCATACACAGACAAATGAAACTAGACCCTTCTCTCTCACCAAATACAAAAATCAAATAAGATTTTATTAAGGGTTTAAATGTACGACTTGAAAATATGAAACTCCTAAAAGAATAACATTGCAGAAATGTGTCAAGACAGTGTTCTAGACAAGGACATCTTGAGTAATGCCCCCAAAGCACAAGTAACCAAAACAAAATTGAACAAATGGGATCACATCAGGCTAAAAAGATTCTGCACAGCAAAGGAAACATTCAACAAAGTAAAAAGACAGCCTACAGAGTGGGTGGGAATATTTACACATTATTCATTTGACAAGAGAGTAGTAACTAGATTATGTAAGGAGCTCTAATCATTCAGTAGGGAAAAATCAAATAATTTGTTTAAAAAATGGACAAAAGATCTGAACATACGTTTTTCAAAAGGAGATATACAACGCGCTAACAGGTACATGAAAGAAGGCTCAAGGTCAGAAGTCACTGGAAAAATGAAAATTAAAACTACAATGAGATATCATCTCATCCCAGTTGAAATGGCTTCTAACAAAAAAGGCAATAATCTCTGGTTTTGGGATTTTGTTATGTGGGCTAATCTTACTGGGGTTAGATGATATCTCTAAGTAGTTTTGATTTGCATTTCTCTGATCATTAAGGATGATGAGCATTTCTTCATGTGTATACCGTATTTTTAAAGATATCATTTTGCCTGAGTAACCAGGTAAAGATTAATCTGAAAAAATATTTTCTTTGCTTAGTGTCCCATTGTTGTAATATTCAGGACCTGATACAACAAAGTAAGTGAGGAAAGGATGGCTAAGGAGAATAAAATCAGAGGATGTGAATGACAATTAAAAATTAAAGTCTCGATGCCCGTAGCTCAGTGTTTAGGGTGACAGCCACATGCACCCCGGCTGGCGGTTTGAGCCCAGCCCAGTCCTGCTAAACAACAATGACAACTGCAACCAAAAAATTGCCAGGCGCAATAGAAGGTGCCTGTAGTCACAGCTACTTGGGAGGCTGAGGCAAGAGAATCGCTTAATCCCAAGAGTATGAGGTCACGGTGAGCTGTGATGCCACAGCATGCTACTGGGGGCAACATAGTGAGAAAAAAATATAACAATTAAAGGCAACAATTATAAAGAGGATGAAATGAGGTTTAAAAGGTTGTGACAGTATAGATTCTATTTCTAGTTAGTCACTACAGGTGAGGGGACATTTAGTTTCTATGTTATGAATTTATGTTAGTAAGTGTAAGTTACATTCGCATGGGAAAGGCTCATAAAATTAAAAAAAAATCACCAATTCTACAACTCAAAAGAAAGAAGCAGGCTGAGAACTTACTATTACTTAAGAATATATATATATATATATATATATATATATATATATTTGCAGTTTAGGAATAGGAGTGAGGAAAGAAAGTACATTCTTTAGCAAAGGAAACTGACATCCTGGTAAAATTTCAGTCAAGAATAGCTATCTTTCTTTGACACCGAGTTAGTTCATGTTTTGGGGCTTCGTATATAAATGCCCAACAATCCTCTGTAGTCTTTTAAAGGGAAAGCACCCCCTCTTATATTTGATGTATGGTTGAGAAAGAATTTCCTTCCAATGCCCATATAATAAGTCCATGAAAGATGTTCTGAACATTCTCTATGCCCCGGTCTCTCAGTCTTAGGGAGAGAGAATCAAGTTGGGAGATCCTTCTCAGTCCTTACTGGCTCATTCTGTGCATTCACAGGGGATTTTGTCCACACTTCTATTACCTCATCCCTTACACTGAGTTGTAAATATTCATATATTGCTTCTTTCCCCATTAGAAGAAAAGTGTAAGATCTTGGAGTTTGTTTTGGGTACCTCTCCTTTCTATCAATAAAATGCAATGCCTGACCCTTAGTAGGTGTTCAATAGGTATTTGTTGAATGAACTATCAAAGGTCACAGCAAAGAATATGGTGTTTTATAATTTAGAGAGGGAAAAGGAGCCTCTAGAAAGTAGTTTACCAACAAGAACAAAAAAGGAACACACCATGAACTATGAATGATTTATGGAAAAAGTGATTTTCTACTTCCTATTAGCTTTTATTTGGCCAGAAAGTTCTGAATCCCCTGGAGATTTCTGCATCATGGATTGGGAGTCACCAGCTATCATCAGGCAGCAGATCCAAATTAAGGGTGAGGCCATAGCCCACAGGTGGCTCTGGTCACAGTTTTATACCTCTGGTTTGCGGTAAGAGTGCATACGTTCAACTTGCAAATCACAGCTGAGCTCTGGGCAAATGGCTAAACCACATCATAGTGACAAATAAATCCAACTGCTTCCTCTGAAAGAGCATAGGAACCAGACAACCTTTCACACTCAACCTCACACACCCAAAACCTCCTTTCATTTTGTCCTGTTCAGTAGGGCAGGAATAAAGTGGGGTGAAATATTTACCAGTATTTCTGTAGTACTGAGGCTAGCAGTTCACTTCTAAATCACTCCTTAACACCTTAATAAAGGGTACATGGGGTATGAATTAAAAATATAATGGATTTCGAAAGAATGTACTTTTGTTACAAATATTGTCACTCAAAACCAAAATCATTAGTTTTGGAGGCCAATACCATTTAAAAAAGAAATCTATTACAATGTAATGAATTGAAACTTCTTACCCAGCAAACTCTCACCCTGTCTACTGTTGCCCTTATATGTCATTGAAAGAGACAAACAATATTTGTGGTTAGGTGTGGGACTCCTGTCAGGAGCAAAGCTATTCTGCACTGTAATGCAAATGACTGCATTCATCAAGGCAGCTTTGTTAGTTAGTCATTGTGTTCCTTATCATTCCTTTCCCAAACCCCAGTCATTCTGCAGCAAGCACAGAGGTGCGTCAACAGCAGCATCAGCCGCTGTCAAAGTTATCCTTATCAGGCCACGCAGGGTGCGCTGGGAATGACCCGCACGGCACTGCATCCCCCTGTCTTCCTACTCCTCTGTGCACAGTGGGATTCTCTGTCCTTCTTCTATGATCTGCTTTGCTCAGCATGGTTCATAGTGTGAGACCCACAGACACATCTGGAAAAAACAAACCACTGAAATATAAAGGATTCGTGAAAACACTGGGCTCCTTTCTTTTCTTCTTTATGTATGAAATGAATTACTTTGTCCAACATTCCTGCATGGAAAGCTTAGTGGTTTCCGTACCCATCTTTTTTTTTTAATGCAAACATAATTATTTAAAGATATCACAAAGTTCAGAGCAGCCTAATACGGATGGAGAGAAGGAAAACCCAAAAGGGATATTGACAAGAGGAAAAAGGGTCATCTAACGACTCCGACAGAGGCAGACACAGGGGTCTCTTTTTCATTACATCTAACACAGCTTAACTGAGTTCAACATATGTTTCTCTCCACTGGGGAAAGGTTTTCTTTTTGGATGGGCACTAGAGATTAATCCATTTGTAATTTCTCCTGCTTTTCAAACTGTCAGGGGATTTGTGTTGGAGATAATGGCGGTGTTAATGCCTAACCTAGGTGTAGAAATTGCCTTAATATAACAGGGATCATGAGAGCACACCAATAATTGCCCCTGAGTGATAGCCCTTAAAGTAAATGGCAATATAGGAGGGCCTCCATCCAGCCGTCTTTAATGAAGTTTGGGGCTTTTCTGATGAGATTCCCTACACAATAGGCTGAGAATCAAGGCAGCCTCACGAGTTTTAACCTCTAGCCTGGATTTAATACGGTATTATTAAAGATCCTGGCTAGGTTCATTCTGGCATGAAATGTAATAAAATAAGGCACAAGATGTGCTGTAATTAAAGCCATTTGGATAATATTATCAGATACTTAATAATTAAGGATTTTATCAGATAGTTGTGCTGGACAATGAGTCAAACAATATACTGATAATGAAATGATAACTGGCATTGAAACCAAGTCTACTTAAAAAAACATGGAAAAACAATCATGTGCCTATTTCATGAAAGCCCTGTGACGTTATCACTAAAGGTATGTAATTATTACTGGGTGCGAGTCTATAAGTAAACAGTTCACAGGAAATTCAAACAGTCTTAAGTAAAAATTTCTCACATCCCCCCCCCCCCTCCTTCTGCAGAGAACTGGAGGACGGGAGAGAGAACAGTTAGATGTACAACTGTCCAATCTATGCCCGGACTATGGCAGTGGGATAAAGAAGGAAGAATAGGAATTATGTTAAAAATGAACAACTACCAGCACACAAAAATCATCCAGAAATGCTATGACATTAATCTAACCCTGACTATGGCAGTGGGATAAAGAGGGAGAAGAACAGGAATTATGTTAAAAATGAACAACTACCAGCACACAAAAATCATCCAGAAATGCTATGACATTAATCTAACCATAAGCAAACGAGGGCATGTGCTATTATCAATACAGATGCTTCCCATTTATAATTTGTAACATAATATTTCTTTAGTTGCTCAACTGATTTTTCAGAAACATGCATATTGTCTTAAGTTTCTTGGCTTCGAAAAAAGATTTTAGATCAAAAGAAAAATAGTGTTAGTGAGATGTGTAGTGAAGCAACGAGAAGGGATGTGCCCGGATGCCATGATTATTTTTTCTTTTTCAAATCGGTCCCTGTGGGGCCTCTTCTCCCACTCAACACAGAGGACAAACCATATACGTAAGTCAATGGAGGGTCATACTCATGCCCTTCAAGAAAGGATAATAATTTGGAGGTACGACTGCTGTCCATTCACAGTATCTGAGAGATTAAAGTGTAAAAGAGATGCTGTAACACTCATTCATTCATTTAACCATGAAATTCAACCCATGGGGTTCTAAACAGGCTCTAAGTTATTACACAATGTCTTCATTGTCACATGATGCCTATACTTCCTGAGAGTGATGGAAGATTTTGCCAGATGATAAATTTAAGAGAAAAAGACATAAATTAATATTTGGCCATTTTTTAATTTACAAATCCTCATATGTAAACCTTATGATGTCTTTAATTCAGAAGAGGAAAAGGTAGGTATTGTTATTGTTTCAGTTTACCTACTGAAAAACAAATAAAAAAACTAACTCAACTACAATTTTAGAATGTGTATTAATTGTGTTTATAATTTTTAAAATCTTCTGATCCATGGCTACACTGCTGTTTCCCTAGACATTGGTAACGTAATGAGTGACTCCACTGAATGGCATCATAATGGAAATGGTGAGAAGGCAGAGGTGACCGTTCTGTTCACTTGAACTTGGACTCTTCTGTTTTACAGAACTGATTAACATATGAAAGCCCCATTTTATTTTATTTTTTTCTGGAAGCTAGTGCAGTGGAAGCCCAGAACCAGGCTAATACTCTTGGCATTCAGCTGGGTTTCTGAAAAGAGCCAGTTGCATCACTGCTGAATGTGTTCAGCCCCTGTGTTCATCAAAATCTATGCTGGCACCAGGTTGCTTGGCTGTCCTGGGTGAACATGGCTGCTGTTGTGGAACATGGAGGACAAACCAACCACTTCTGGAAGTAAACGAATGTTATTGTCATGGTATCCTAGGGGACACATATCCAAACTCACAACAGATTCACTGTAGAAACCATGAGAGCTCGATCATCCTGTGCCCAGAGCCACGGCCTGTCTTCCGGGTAAGCTGACTTCTCAGAGTCCCCCACATGTTTGGCCGGCCTGGGTCCTCCTGGTAGATGGACGCGGCTAATCCATACCTCGCTGGGACAAGCTTTTTAACTACAGGCAGGAAGTTACACTGTCCTCCTCATCAGATGCTGTATCTGAGACTAGTTGCTTTCTAACAACCAAGTCAACAGGAATAAGAAACAAAAATTAACTTAGACACCAAATCGGTGTGAACAAACTATAATTCATGATTATATTTAAATATACCATCTTCTGAATTATCACGAGAGTTACACTCTGAACACACTTTACCCTGAAAGGCCCTGTATGTCCTCATTTGGTATGAATGTAACCTGGCATGGAAATCTTAAAATACTTGCTAATTACACCTGCTTTTTTGATTTATAGGCAATTAGGAGCCACTGAAGATTTTCAAGCAGGAGAATGATATAGGTAGCAATTCTTTAAAAATACCTATTTGGCAGTGGGCTGGCAAGGCATCATGGGCTGTGCCTATTACTGACAGAAGTGATCACAGGGGTTATGTCCTTCCAGCTGGTCCTTGAGAAAACTGGGATGTCCCTAGGGTCTGCCAGGGACAGACCACAAATCCTTTTACATCTAGCCTAATGTTCTTGATGATACCACTGTTAAATCAGTGTAATACTTGTGCTTTCTTATAAGACCATTTTTCTGAAAAAATCATAGAATTATAGCTATATGCCTATAGTCTTCAATTTTTATGATCTAGTCTTTCCATAGCAAAGAAATCACCCCCCTAAAATTATCATGAATTTTTTACTTAATTTCTCAAAATCTGACATTAGTCAATACTCTGCTTTCTTTCTCAGAGTTTGGCTAGGAAAGATATTGAAATCCAGGCAGAAGTCACTTCCTAGGTCACTGTCTGTCTATCCTTAAAGATATTCTAGGAACTCTTCTGAAGGAACGACTAAGTGGTGAGTAATTTTTTACCTGGATAGCTTCATTTGTTTTACTCAGGGAGAGAGATTAGCAGCATCTTGTGACTAATGATCAATGACTTTTAAACCATGTCAATACCTTTTTAGAGTTAAAGCATAATGAAAACTTAATGAAGGCTTCCTGGTACATTAACTTTCTATGAGAAATATATGTAAGAAATGCATGCTCAGCAGTTGAATGAATCCATCTGAGTTTTATAGGTATTTCTGACTTAACAACTTAGTTCCACAAACACTGAATATCTATTCTGTAAAAGCCCTGTATTAAGCAACTTTGTGGAATACAAATATGGTATATGAAGTAGATATTTTCCTCAAGGACCCTTTAGAACAGAGGTTGATTTTCTTGTGTTTAATCCCGAATAGGTGTGAAAATCAAGTTCAGGAGGTGACCTAAACTACCACTTGGCAGAAGAGACAGATATCATAGAGTCATATCAGCCTGAACGTCATCAGTGCTGTCATCAATGTCTAACCCTTGGAAGCCCAATGTGAGATCAATAAAATATAAACATGAATATAATTTTCCTGAACATCTACTATGTGCAAACATTCTCTATGGTGCCAGGGATTCTCTATGGTGCCAATAAAATATAAACACGAATATAACTTTCCTAAACATCTACTAGGTGCAAACATTCTCTATGGTGCCAGGGATAGGGGGAGGGACTGAAGCAAATATAACAGAGGCAGGTGCTGCTCTTAAGGAGAGAGACAGACAAGTAGTCGGTTAAGATAAAGCACTGAGCACCTACTAAAAGTTCAATAAGAGAGGTTCAGATAATACTATGGATTTTGGAGGTGAATCCATCATACTATTTAGAGCTCTGAAAAAACATCAGGAAGTAGGTGGCATTTTAATTGGGTCTAAAGGTGAGATAGGATTTCTGAAGGTAAAGAAATAAGGGAAGGACCATATTGATCTTATTTCCAGTATTTTAATATGGGTAAAATCTGGTTAATGTACTAAATATATGAATATCAAAGAAAGGCATAGCCAGGTAAGCTATCACTAGGGAGTACCATGCGAACACGTGGTTGTCAGGAGTCTTCTCTTTCTCTCTCTCTAGGAGAGCAATGCTCTTGCAGTGCGATGGTTGTTTCATGTTGTGGCCTTTGCAGTGCAATGGTTGTTTCATATTCTGACTCTTGCAGTGCAATGGTTGTTTCATGTTGTGGCCTTTGCAGTGCAATGGTTGTTTCATATTGTGGCTCTTGCAGTGCGATGGTTGTTTCATATTGTGGCTCTTGCAGTGTGATGGTTGCTTCATGTTGTGGCTCTTGCAGTGTGATGGTTGTTTCATGCTGTGGCTCTTGCAGTGCGATGGTTGTTTCATGCTGTGGCTCTTGCAGTGCAATGGCTGTTTCATGTTGTGGCCTTTGCAGTGCAATGGTTGTTTCATGTTGTGGCTCTTGCAGTGCAATGGTTGTTTCATATTGTGGCTTTTGTGTTTGCCATGTGTTTGGTTGGCCTAAGCCAATCCTGCAGCCCTAGACTGGGGTCTCTCTAAAGACCAAAGCCCAGGGATATTGCTCAGTTTTATGCAGGGAAACTCTGCAGAGCATCATTCAGTGCCAAGGAAAAGTTATACAGCTGTGCCTGAAGACAGCCACAGAAGGAAAATCTTTGAATCTTGCATATACTTCCTTGCATATGCAAGATCCAAACAGAACAATGTGGAACTCCAGCGCACATTTGCCATCCACTGTGCTGTCCCTCCATCCAGCAACATGCAGGTGTCCTACTCATGATAGACAGACACATACCCATGAACTTGCTCACCTAGGGTTATACATTATTGTATACTTATAATGTATTAAGACATCACTTTACCTTTTTTCCCCCCCACTCAAGAAAGCACAGCAGAATACAAGGGAGTAATAGTGATAGCTACTGGATAGCTAATTCATTCATTCTCTGTCTCTCTTGCTCTCTCTCTCTCTCTCTCTCTCTCCACACACACACACACACACACACACAGAGTGTCCATAAAGTTGGGGTGGAATTTAAAATAGACGATTTGCACACAAACTTCGTGGACAACCTGTGAATACATTTATATGTGCATATGTATTTTTATATAGAGACACATATATATGGTTTGTGAACATTAAGTGCTTTTTTATAATCATTACTAACATTATTTAAAAAATGCTTCACAACTTCTAAAACACATTTGAATATTTCAAAAACTTACTGACACAGAAAGGGTCTAAACCAGTTCTTTGTCCCCTTGCCTTCAAGTGTGCTTTACGAAGACCACTACAGACACCGTGCTCCCGACTTCTCCTCTCAAAATGAAATCCCAGTTAATTCATCCAAGAACCATTTGTTTTTTTCTAGCCTGGCTTTGTTCATGTTGAACAAGGAAAAAAGTTTGGTTTAGGAAAGCTTTATTTATTAAGCTTCATTTCCAGCATGTTAAGCATTACACACTAGAAAATTTGAAACTAGTTAAATATGTTCATTGTCATTTACTGAACAATTATAAGTTTCAAGACTGCATGTCTGGCTGGTTGCAGTGGCTCACGTCTGTAATCTTAGCACTCTGGGAGACCTAGGTGGGAGGGTTCCTTAAGCGCAGGAGTTCAAGACCAGCCTGAGCTAAAGCGCGCATTGTGGTGGGGCTTGTAGTACCAAATACTTGGGAGGTTGAGGCAAGAGGACTGCTTGAGCCCAGGAGTTGAGGTTGTTGAGAGCTCTGACGCTACAGCACTCTGGGCACCAGGTTTTATTTGAGATTCTGTCAAATGTGCAATATTATAAAAGTAGCAAATGTATGTTTTTTACCTATTCTTAATACCTATCTAATTATTTAAAAAGGAGGAGATATTTATTCAATATGGTAATAAACTCTTGTCAAAGCTGCAACCAATATATAAATAAAATGGCAACAGTAAAAACATGTGCTAGGCAGGCCCTGTTTATGATGTCCTGACAGAAAATGTATGAATAGGAAAAATTTACCACTTCTTCACGAGAGCTTAATGAAGCAGAACTAAGATTTCACACACACTATCCATCAGGTTGGGAGCATTGGCAATTTCTCAATTTCCTGCAGAATAGCATAGTTCAACTCACATCTCCTGGAACAAAGGTCATTTTTTTTCCCCTTCAGTCAAGATACTCAAGCTGTAATTGTTTCAAAAGTTTTCATTTTTCTTCAGCTAATGTTAATTTAATGGGCATTTTTTTCTGCACCCCCAAACGTAGGTGATACAGGACTATGCTGCCTGCAAAATCAATCAGTTCCATGCATGGTGGCATGTGAAGTACACTTAATTGATGTTTATTGCAAAGCACAATGATTTATAGTGTCTAATAAGCATTCACGATTTAAAGCCTGTTGTTCATAACAGCTTCCTGAAATAACAGAATCTTGGGGTGCCTACATCTGCTCAGAAAGTCTATTAAAAACATTGCATCTATGGAGCCATGGAATCTGATTCAGTTATAGACAGGAGGAAGAATCAAGCACCAAAAAATGCTTTTATGGCTAAGTCTGGTAATGGCTAATTGCAAGGTTGCACTCTGTAAGAAGGCTTAAATACGGCCCAGATTTTAGACAAAGGCGTGCTTCCAATGTCTGAATGTTCATTTATATTTCTGCAAGCTGCATTGCTATGTTGGCCAAAAGAGGCATATGGAGTTTCAGCTACTCTTTAAGCTGCACATTTTTAACTTGCACATGAAAACACATTTTAAAATTTGTTATACCAGCTTCGATCATATGCCAGGGCTCAAAACTCCCTTCTAGCACTTCCTCAAGTTATTTTGAAATGTTGGTGTATGTGAAAGGTCAGATTAACAAAAATACAGGATATACTAAAAGAAAAAAAAGAATAATCAATACAAATAAATCACCTTCCCATAAACCTAGAGTGTACTGACATGATTTTGGACAGATATTTAGCACATCCCAAATAAAGCTGCCAATATTTGAATTCTTGGTGCCCACTTTTCTACTATTATAAACTCAAAATTAGACCAGCATTGTGGTGGGGCTTTGGACTCAGATCGGAAACCTAATTCCTCACCTCTTCCTCAAGACCTGCTCTTTTTCTCGGTGTTTCCTATCCCAGTTAGTGCCGTTGTTCTCTTCCCCACTGTTCCAATCTGAAACATCAACTTTCTTTGACTTCTTTCTCTCTGGCTTTCTCCATTGAGATCAGTCACGAAACCCTGATGCTCTGACTTGCCTCCCACTCACAGCCGCCCTTTCCAAGCTACCTTTGTCCCCCCATTCTCATTTCTCTAGTCCAGAGACAGGGAGTTTCTATTGCACCCTGATCTTTCTTACCTGCCTCCCTTACCACTGCCCCCTGCACTAGTACAAATGCTCCTCAACTCCCAGCATTCAGCCAGGCAACTCTGTTTTATATATTGAAGCTCTTCATTTCAAATGAAAAAAAAAAATGGTTCTATTCCTAAGAACTAGTAGAAAATCCTTGGCCTGACCTTGCTGATGGTAATGCGTCCTTGTTTTAACTAAGTGTAGGTCTGATCTTGCTATTCCTCTTCCAAAAAGCATTTGAAGATTTCTAACAACACATAAAACCAAACTCGTTTTCCTCAGGGTGGCACTCAAAATCTCCCACAGTCTGCTCTTGGCCTCCTTTTGGGTCCCTTATTCCTCTTGCCTTCGCCAAAACCCTCTATGTTCCACCTGTACCAGGCTAACACCCCCTGGATCTCCCAGGTTCTGACCTTTTGCTTTCACTGTCTTGATAGCCAGAATGCTGCACCCCCATCTATCTGTGTTGCTCCAAGTTCAAGGACCGGCTTGACTTGTGTGTTCTCGTGGTCTCACCTTAGTCTAGTTCCCCCCTATTCTATTTTGTTTCACTACATAATGATTTACCCTAAAGATGTAAAGCCCCCAGGGAATCAAGGTCCAATCTGATTCATCTCTGGAGCTTCCACTGTGGTAGCATGATGCCTCTCACTTAGATTGCACTCTGGAAATCTGCAATGGACTTAACTGGAAGGTCACTATCAACCACTGGGACAAATTACTACTCATATCAACAAAAAGTCACTAATGCCTTCCAAGTTACGGTAGCGTCTTTGTATGTTGACCTCCCACAAATGGGTCAACACGTGGAGGTAGTTCTACTGTATTTACAGGAGCTACATTTTAAACTTGCAATTTAATGGGTGGCGCCTATGGTTCACTGAGTAGGGCACTGGCCCCCTATACCAAGGGTGGTGGGTTCAAACCTGGCCTCAGCCAAACTGCAACAATAAAATAGCTGGGCATTATGACAGGCGCCTATAGTCCCAGCTACTTGGGGGGCTGAGGCAAGAGAATCACCTAACCCCAAGAGCTGGGGGTGGCTGTGAGCTGTGAGAGGCCACAGCACTCTATTAAGGGTGACAAAGTGAGACTTTGTCTCTAAAAAAATAAATAAATAAACTTGCAATTTAAATTATTTTAATGTAATTTAAAATACATGCCATTGTTGGACATTAGTACAATGAAAATAAGCATTGATGGGAAAGGTCTTGGTTTCTTAGAAATTGTAATCATACCCACATGACTCAAATGGGTAACAATTATCTCAGCCATTTTATTCTACTGTAGCTAAAAAGGAGGGAGAAAGATTATTCATTGCCTCATGGCTTGAAAGTTTGTTATAAAGCTTGAGAATATTTAAATGTTTATTTTAGTAGTCACTAGAAAATTTGAAAAAAATAGTCTTTAAAATTCAAGCAACTTTTCCTCTGTGAATAAAGTGTATTTGTATTGTTCATTGGACTTTTATCTCACTTTAAAAAACATTCAGTAGCAAAACGCATTTGGGGAAAAATGCAGCCAGTACATTTGAGATCAGCTATTTTTCTGACAGCTAATATTTTTGGTGGTACAATTTGTACCTACCTTAAACTTTTCAGGAGGATTCTATGCATAATTCTATAGCATAGTGCTTATATCATATTCAAATTAATCAACTTTCAAACTTCTTGGAGAGTCTGCCTTTTGTCTGGCAGTGGGCTTGGGGCCATGGGAATGATAAAGAATTAAAAGATAGTGAAAAACAACATTTTCACACGTGAATAATTAGGTATGGATCCAGTAAAGAGCATGAGACAATATGTAGCATAATCCGATGCCAAAGTGTTTAGCACAGATAAAAGCTCATCTGTATTCAAGGGAAACAACTCTTTCTCTAAGTTTATCTCTTTCTGGCACGGGCATCTCCTCTGCCTACACACCATGGCTAGAAACCTGGGTATGAGGTTTGGCTCTGTTTTCTCCTTTGTCCCTTCCATTCAGTGTCAAAAAGTAATAGTTCTAAAGTCTATCTTCACACTTTCTCCTATTCGCCCTTTGTCACCTTAGGTCCCACTGTCACACTGTCTTTTAGAATCCCCTCATTTCTGCAGTCGACCCTACCAGTTCACTTAGACTGGCCTGTCCTCCTCCATCACCACACCAGTCAGCCTGCTCACGTGCCCCAGTGAGCTCTCATTCTCTGGTGGGTCCCGTTCAAACACCAGTCATACTGTTGAGAAGGCCCACCGCAGTATGTCTTCATTCATTCTACTAACATTTACTGTGTAACATGGTGATCCCCAACCTTTTTGGTAACAGGGACCAGTTTTGTGGAGGAAGATTTTTCCATGGACGGAGACTGGGGAAAGTTTTGGGATGATTCAAACACATTACATTTCCACCTCAGATCATCATTAGGCTTTAGATTCTCAAAAGGAACATGCCTAGATCCCTCCCACGAACAGTTTGTGAGAGGGTTCATGCTTCTATGAGAACCCAATGCCACCTTGTTCTGACAGGAGGCGGAGCTCAGGCAGTGATGCAAATGATGAAGAGTGGCTGTAAATAGAGATGAAGCCCCTTGCACACCAGCTACTCACCTCCAGCTGTGTCACCCAGTTCTTAACAGGCCATGAGGCCACATTGATCCAAGGGTCAGGGGGTGGGGACTGCAACCTTAACACTGATTATAGGCCAGGCACTATTTTAGGCACCGGGGATAGTAATTTTATTGAAATACTTGCAATTTAAATTATTTTAATGTAAAATACATGCCATTGTTGGACATTAATACAATGAAAATAAGCATTGATGGGAAAGGTCTTGGTTTCTTAGAAATTATAATCATACCCATATGACTCAAATGGGTAACAATTATCCCAGCCATATTGTTATTAACATGGAAAGATCCAGAGCTTGAGTTACTTACTGACTGTGTAATCTTGGATTACTCTTTTACCTCTCACATTCAGTTAGTATTTTTCTTTACAAAATGGGAAAACATTCTGCCTCCCCTACTTAGGCCACAGGATTTCAGGGAAAGTCAGACATGAGGTAGGAAAATTGAAAATGTTTTTCAATCTGTAAAAGAATAGATAATCACTAATTCCATTATAAAGTTCTGAGTTGGCTCGGCGCCTGTGGCTCAGCGGGCTAAGGCGCCAGCCATGTACACCTGAGCTGGCAGGTTCAAATCCAGCCCGGGCCCACCAAACAACAATGATGGCTGCAACCAAAAAATGGCTGGGCATTGTGGTGGGTGCCTACAGTCCCAGCTACTTGGGAGGCGGAGGCAAGGGACTCACTTAAACGCAAGAATTGGAGGTTGCTGTGAGCTGTGATGCCACAGCACTCTATCCAGGGTGACACCTTGAGGCTCTGTCCCAAAAAAAAAAAAAAAAAGTTCTGAGTTGTTCTACAGTCAAGTAAACTAGGTAGGAGAGAAATTGGTTTCAAGTGAGGGGATTGTGGAAGGCTTTCAGGAGTAGCATTCTCTGACCTAGGGGTAGCAGGAACTGGACTTTGTTTTTACAGACACTGAGGAATCTTGCTTCTGAAGAAGCAAGAAAAACAAAGTACTGGCAGCAGAGTAGAACATGGCTTAAAACTCAGAGACCACAAGTAAAGAGAATGGTTAGGGGTTGATAGACAAAAGTGTCCTCAATAAATCTAGAAGGTTGGCAATAAAGAGGCATAAATATGAAAGCAGCATAAATAAAAGAAATATTGCAGAGGAGGTACAAAGAACATGGCAAATTGGATGTGGTTGTTCAGGGGACATGTTGAGGAATACTAATGATTATTCAGACAATGATTCCCCACTCAGCAAATGGATGGTTAGTGTGGGACGCCTACTTGGGAAGAAAAGCAAATTTCTATTCAAAGAAGACAGGTTTCTTATTGAATGGTAAGACCGAATTTCATATATCTTGGGCTTAATATTTCATCTTCATGAAATAATACTGCCATAATAGAAAGTATTATTAGAGTCAAGTGCACTCAGTACCTTTTGAAGAAATAGCATTTGATAAGGATTCTCAGATTAATGCACCTGACTCAGGGGACAGAATCCTAAGATTGGGGAAGACTTTGAAAGGAGTTTCAGTACAAGTTGTTACCCCAATTATGCTGTTCTTCTTTTTCTTATTTTATTATTTGATTTCGTTTTTGTTGCTCCAGTTGAAAGTGGAGCTGTCTGGCTCAGAACGCCCCAGCTGACGGCAATTTTTTGAGTTACAGAAATGCAGTTTTTTTGCATTTTGATTAAATGAATTCATTCCTTATTCCCACGGCTGAAGTACGATGACCCAGATTTCAGGCTTTCAAGGTTTGTAAATTATAAAGTGATAAAACTTTCTTTTCTGTAAACCAAACACTGTTTTCTGTTTTCTAAAGGGTTTTTGTTAACGTTCTGGTTTCTAAGCCTCCTCTTTGCAGACTGTGCCCTGTGCTTCATACCTTTATGTGTGCTTTCTGAATTTATGTTTTACTTTCGTTCTCAAAAAATTATTACAGACTTAAGCAAATTCTCACCCTATCCCAGAAAAAATTTCCCCAGAGAGATTTTTAAAAATACTGTGTTACAATAGGACTTGAACTCCAGACTTTAATGTTTAAAGTCACTGTTTCTATAGCACTGGATATGATTCCTTAAGAATTTCTGGAACTGGCACTGTCCAATATAGTAGCCACATGTGGCTATTGAAATTTAAGTTAACTAAAACAAATGAAATCAGAAGCTCCTTTCCTCAGTTACAGCAGCCACATTTCAACCGCTCAGTAGCAATAGGTAGCTATTATGCTGGACAGCACACATATTGAATATTTTCATCATCACAGAAATTTCTTTTGGGCCGTGCTGGTTGAGACCAGTTTTTACCTAAATGAAAGGATCTGACTCCAGTTCATTTGTCTTACAGTTGGTTCACATATCTGTATAGCACGTGATCATTGATATTGATGACAACATACACCAGGTAGGCCAATCTGACTGCTGTTCATGGATGTACCCTATGGTCAAAGGCCCAGAATAGCTCCTGCCATCCTTGTAACCAAAGTAAAAATGGAAGAATGTTTCTTACTTTCCTGTCTCCCTCAAGGGACCATATTATCCATAGCACTCAAATTATTCCATAGATGCCTCGGATATCAAGCTCCCTCAAGGAATTTCACTCCAAAAAAATTTATTTCACATTATTTCATCAAATTTATTTCATTTTGAATTTCATAAAGAGAAAAATATATATCATATATAACTTTTAAAGATAAAACTCTATTGTGTCTCCTAAGAAAAAAGTTTATACTATTTTCTTTAACTCAAACACTGGAGCCTCAGGAGAAATGAGGTGTCAAGGCTAATGCCTGGTAGCTGCCAGTGGGCAGGTTTTATTTTTCCCTAAGGCATTAAATAAAGTAATTAAACAAATGTTTTTGTGCATATTGCAGAAATATCTTGCTGCTCTGCAATTTGCTGAACACAAAGATAACAACTGATCCAAGAAAAATGTAGGAAGATCAGGCCTTCCAAAATCACTATGGTTTTGGCTTCAGTTTACAATGATGGTCAATTTAATTATCAGCTATCACAGAGCATAAAATGAGCCATTATTACAGCTCATCAGAAGAAAAAAAATGTCTGACACAGAAGGCATCCGATTAGTTGTTCCTGGTACTGAGAATATACACCAAAATAACTCTCGACTATAACCGATTTTATACCTATTAAATTTTTATCTTATGAAGATCAAACATTTCAGAAGGAGATTGGATTTTAAAGCAGATTGAATAATGTGCCCTTATAAAAAGAGACTCTGTTTAGTAAACCTGCTAATTAAAGCATTTAATAATGAGAGAAAATCTACCACTCTAAAGCTCTTGTTGGTAAGAATTCTCATTTGCTCTTTCCGAGAAAAAAATCAATTGAAGGGCACATTTTTCTTCTCTTTGTTCTTTCCCATCAATTTTAATGGGTATAGAACATCAGTCACACAAAATGTAAAGGGGCAAGAAGATGAATGAGTACATTTGAAGCTACTAGTCACAGGACAGAAAACATCCTGATGAGGTGACCATGGCAGTGCAGAGTTCAATGATATGGCCCGGGCAATATTTAGTAAGTGAAACGATGTTGCTACATGATTTGGTATTAGCACTCAGCAAAATCAATCTCCAGACACTATTCATCACATTTCTACAGCTCAGACATTCAGTGACATTCTCAAAATATTCTCCAATGACCCTCTTAATTCTAGAAAATGATTTAAGCCAGCAAAAGAATAAAGAGGAGAACAATCTAACCTTAAGAAACCTGACCTTGTCTCTTATGTGATAAAAACTCCTTTGGAAGGAAAGTTTCATCATGGTCTAGAAATGACGGTCACATATTACAACATGAGTTTGTGTATGCAGTGGGTGCTGAGCCCCGAGCTTCCCTCTTCAGGACTAAGGCGCTGGCACCCCTGGAGGCTGTGGGTACTGGCTGCTATAGCCTCCACTTTGTCCTGCTCTGAGAAATGAGCTCTGCTAAAGAGAGTCACCTTGTTCAAAGATGTACCCACTCCCCAACGGCAACCACATACAAAGTTTAGACATTGCGGGAGTGCAAAGGCTTGTCTGCTTTGCCTGGCTAGAGACAACCATAAAGGGCCATCCTGGCTTCAGAGGTCTGTCTGTGATCAAATCAGTGAAGGTTTCTGCTGGGACCACATCACAGTTAGACATTTTTCCCAGCTGGTTAGGAAACCAGCCCTCATTCCCTCCCAGTGTTGCTCCTGAGCTACCTCTCCAAGCGGTTCACATGCACGTCTGGGTCTCAGAGCCTTTTTCTAGGACTGCTAAATTTACTCCAGTATATATAAGCATACGCTTTTTCTTTGAAGCAAATTAAGATAATCTAAATGCTGAGCTAAATGAAATAATTATGGACATTCAGGTTCACAATTAGCAAGTAACATGGTATAACTTTGTTGGGACTTAGACAGCAAACATTGTGTTTTTTATTTAGCCTTTGAGAGAGAAAGAGAGAGAGACAGACTCACTCTGTTTCCTCAAGCTACCGTGGGTGGCCTCTCAGCTCACAGCAACCTCAAACTCCTGGGCTCAGGTGATCTGATGAAACTTACAGGCACATGCCAACTGGCCTGGCTAATTTTTCTATTTTTAGTAGAGATGGGGTCTCATCCTTGCAAAGGCTGGTCTCGAACTCCTGAGCCAAAGCAATCCACCTCTCACAGTGCTAGGATTACAGGCTTGAGACACCCATGCCTGACCTATTTAGCTTTTTTAAAAATTAAAAAGGTGTTACATTTAATTGTATAAGTGAAAAAATTGATTCATGTGGATCTCTACCTCCCTATGTAATCCAGAAACTAATTGTAATATAGCAACACATTCAAAGGCTAGGGTACCATTTTCAAGGTTTCCTTTTTTGAGGGATTTGAAGATACTATTAGGCATCATCTGGCCATCCATTGCTTCCCACCCACAACTACTAAGATATTACTAATAATATGTAAATAGATGGTTTCCTAAGGTTCTGCTAGCCATTTCTTTCTTTCTCATGCACCTTCCCAAAGCAGTAATTTGTTACAAGATATTAAAAAAATGAAACAAAACCCATATGAACCTATCAAGAGAAGATGTCACATCTCAAATGAGTGTTTTTCTCTCTTTCAGAATTTTCTGTGATCTACGAAACACAGATGATACTGGCCAGAAGCTGTGAATATTTCAAAGCCATGAAAGCAAACTTCAAAGCAAGGAACTAGTTTTAAAATTATTTTCTAGTTGTAGTGGAAGATGAGAACAAGATATTTGTGGTAGGAGGAGGAAGAGGAAACCACTCGGGAGCAGCCATTAGTGCATTTATAATATTGCCCCTGGGTGTGCTCCAAGAGGCCCACTGGAGACACACTGGTAATGTTCATCAGTCACAAAGTGTCAATCATGCAGACAGAAAATAGTCATCCATGAAAGAAGATCATTTTATGAACTTGCTAATCTTAGATGGAAACCGTGGGCAGGGCTAGTTATGTATACCATTTGCTCTAAATAGGTTCATCACTGTTTTCCTTATTTTTGTTTTTAATCAATGATCAAGTATAAAACAATTTTGCTTCCTGAAATCTAGGCCTTATTATGCTTTCAAGAAACTAGAGTGATGGTATAAAAGATCTGTAAGGCAACTTCTTGCCTTAATTAAGTTAATTCATATTTAACTTAATTTTGATAAATTTTAGCACAGTTAATATCCAAATGGATTCCATAAGTCTGAAAAAGAATATACAGTCACAGACTTATTCTACTTAAATATATCTGTTAATAACTTACTCTGAAAATGCACACCATGCAAATGAATCTGTAATATGTATAACTTTGCTGAAATTACTAGGTTTTATTGGTGACATTTTACTTCAGAAGGTATAAACAGAAAAGACTAAATTAAGCCATTCAACTTTATACTAAGTCAAGGAGATATATTTCCTAGGGTGTTTTAGTCTAAATATCACACCCAGTGAAATATGACTATATTGAATGAAATGTTTTCATGGCCTAATTTCCTCTCAAGTCTACTTAATTGCATTCAATGTAATAAGGTTCAATGCCAAAAAGTTTTAAAAAATTTTCACCATCTATGTAAATTCTTGAAGGTGGAGTAAAT
Source organism: Arctocebus calabarensis (assembly GCA_963573935.1). Taxonomy (NCBI): domain Eukaryota; kingdom Metazoa; phylum Chordata; class Mammalia; order Primates; family Lorisidae; genus Arctocebus; species Arctocebus calabarensis. The sequence continues at coordinate 19,964 of CAUYON010143975.1, forward strand.
TCACACTCCAGCAGAGATACTACTTTTATATGTAGTGCCTAAAATGGCCACCGTAAGAAAGACAGTAAAAATATCTTTCCTTCTTTCTTCCCTCCCCTCCTCTTCAGATTTCCCTAGGACCTGAGTAAGATTCTAGTCCGGCATGAAAAATATTTTTAGCATTTTGGTCAGGGTTTGGAGCTAATTTTCATAGAATGGAAAATTAAACTAGGTTAAAAATAAAACCTTTTCTAACAAAAACACTTGAGAAAATAGGCATAGGTGGCACATTTCTTAAGCTGATTGAAGCCATCTATGACAAACCCACAGCTAATATTATAATGGATGGAGTAAAACTGGAAGCTTTTCCACTTAGAACTAGAATCAGACAAAGATGTCCACTATTGCCACTATTAGTCAACATAGTGCTGGAAGTTCTAGCCAATGAAATGAGGCAAGAGAAGGATATAAAGGGCATCTACTTAGAAAACCACAGAGACTCAACCACAAAAATTCTGGAAGTGATCAAGAAATATAGTAACATCGCAAGGTATAAAATCAGTCTCCTTTGTATACACCAATAACAACCAAGTTGAAAAGCAAATCAAGGACATAATTCCTTTCACAGTAGCTTCAAAGAAAATGAAATACTTAGGAATATAACTAAAAAAAGTGGTGAAGGATCTTTACAATGAGATTTAAGAAACCCTAAGGAAAGAAATGGAAGATATTAACAAATAGAAGAACATAGTATGCTCTTGGCTGGGAAGAATCAAGACATTGTTAAAATGTCTATACTACCCAAAGAAATCTATAGATCCAAAGCAATCCCCATTAAAATACCAACATCATATTTTGAAGAACTGGAAAAAATAGTTCTTCATTTTGTATGGAACCAGAAAAATCCCTGTATAGCCAAGGCTATTCTTAGAAATAAAAACAAAGCCAGAAGCATCACTCTACCAGACTTTAGGTTATGTTATAAGGGCATAATGATCAAAAGAGCATGGTATTGGCATAAAAATAGAGACACAGACATTTGGAAAAGAATAGAAAACCAAGAGATGAAACCAGTCTCTACTTGCCATCTGATATTTGATAAACCAAACAAAAAGCATACACTGGGGAAAAGAATCCCTGATTCAGTAAATGGTGCTAGGAGAACTGGATAACCACATGTAAAAGACTGAAACTGGACCCACATTTTTCACCACTCACAAAAAATTGACTCAAGATGGTCAAAGGATTTAAATCTAAGACATGAAACAATAAAAATCTTAGAAGAAAGTGTGGGAAAAATCTCTGGATGATGTCAGACTGGGGATTTCAGCAGCAATGGCAACAATAACAAAAATAAACAAATGGGATTTAATTAAGCTGAAAAGCTTCTACACAGCTGAGGACACAAGTAAAGCAAAAAGACAACCTTCAGAATAGGCAGAAATATTTGCATGGTATGAATCTGACAAAGGGTTGATAACTAAAACCTACAGAGGACTCAAATTAATCAACAAAAAAGAGTAAACAATCCCATGTACTATTGGGCAAGAGATATATGAACAGAACCTTCTCTGAGGTAGACAAAGTAGCTAATAAACATTTGAGAAAACACTCATTGTCTCTGATCATCAGAGAGTTGCAAATCAAAACCACCTTGAGATATCACCTAACCTTAGTGAGAATGGCCCACATCATGAAGTCCCAAAGTTGCAGTTGCTGGATGTGGAGAAAAGAGAACACTTTTACACTGTTGGTGGGACCACAAACTAGTACAGCTTCTTTGGAAAGAAGTATGGATAATCCTCAAAGAACTCACATTAGACCTCCCATTTGATTTCACAATCCCATTACAGGCATCTACCCAGAAGAAAAAAAAATCATTTTATCATAAGGATATTTGCACTAGATTGTTTACTGCAGCCCAATTTACAATTGCCAAGATGTGAAAACAACCAAAATGCCCATCAACCCAAGAACAGATAAACAAGCTGTGGTATATGTATACTATGGCATACTATGTGGCCATAAAAAGATGGAGCCTTTACATCTTTTGTATTAACCTGGATGGAGATGAAACATATTCTTCTTAGTAAAGTATCACAAAAATGGAAAAACAAAAATCCAATGTACTCAATACTAATATGAAGCCAGTAGATGATCTAATACATGCCCACATAGGAGAAAATCAATTCAAGTTGGGGGTAATGGAAATGGGGGAGGGTGAGTTAGGGAAGAAGGGGTGGAGGGGAGGGGATTGATGTGCTTCCACTTAATGGGCACTATGTAAGGGTACTGGCACATCTTTTGGATGTAGGATACAACTATAAGAGAGACTCTACCTAACATAAGCATATATTATAACCTAGTTTTTAGTTACCCTCATGTTAACCTGAAACTAAAAAAAAAAAAAGTTATCTGCAGGGCACTACATTAGTTTCCTAAAAAGCTAAACTAATACTGAGTTTATGCGGATATATTATCTTTACTCTTATTGCATGGCTTCAAGAATATCATATTTGTTAAAGTGGTAACTAATGATATAAGTAAACGAAATATGGTTTTTAGTTATTGAAATATATATGTATATATACACACACACATATGTCTTAGTATATCATTAAATTGAATTAGGTTTTATTTAGAGCTTAAAGTTTTAAAAATGATTTTTATGGTTTTCTAAGGCTACTTCTTGTTTTATATGATTTTAATTTGGGTATTTTTACTTGGAGAGATTCTTGTTTTAGTGCTAAAATACCCAAAGGCATAAAATTTATATAAAATTATATAAATTTTAACTATACTTTACTATTTCTATAATGCATATATATTATGTAAAACAAAAAAATATGTGCATTAATCTATTTCTTATGCAAAATAACTAATTTAATTTACAGTATAGGAGACACTAAATGAGAAACACAACAATTATTAAATCAATAATTGCTTCATTTAATCACACATACATGTGTCCTATTTTAGATACCTTATTAAAAAATTTGCATCTATGCTCCAAGCAAATCATCATAATGACATCTCAAGATACTGTTCTTTTCTCTCCCTCTCTCACAGAGCTGATTTTGCTGATTGTAGTCATTTGTACACATGTCTATTACTAAAGCCTGTTGAACAGCAAACACCTTGAGGGCAGAGAGCTCATCTTATTTTGCTTTTATGTCACCTTCATCATCTGAATTGCTCTGCATTCAGAATTAACTTAGTATTTAGTCATTTATCCTTTACTCAAGAAACATCTGGATAGATACTGGGTTAGGGTTGAGGGCAGAGATTGAAGTCAGGGTTTCTGCACTGTATAGATTCAGAGACCAATGAATCATGTAAATTGAGAAATTACAGCCTTGGGTACATGTTATGAAAAAGATAAGCACTGAGTACCCTGGAAAGAGAAAAAAAAGTGACTTCTCAAGTGTAGGGACTCTAGAAAGATTTCCTGGAAAGGCAACACCTGACCCACACTTTGAGTAGCTCTGTAACTTTGCCAAAAAGTAGTGGGAAAATTCACAAAAGAGAGCACAGCTATGTATATTGGCCTAATTGACAGTTGAGTAGTAAACATTCTATCCTTTTCTATATTGAGGGAGATCTTGCAATAAGTCCCTGATATCCTGAGTCCACATAAACCCGGGTAATAAGATCCTCAATATGGGATAAGAGGGCAGAGAGGAAGAGGATAGCAGTAGTAAAGGAAAGGCAAATGAGTGTTTTCTGTTTTTGTTTTTTATATAGAAGAAGAAAAGTAAAATGAAGAAGAAGAGTAAAATGACCTTGTTTCAAATCTAAGATACAAGTTCTCATCCCAATATTGTTTTTGAAATTGGGATGCAGCTTGTAATCAATATGCATTTTAAAATATGCTTGTCAACCATATTCTCCTAACTGTTCTTAAATTTGATGATCATCCTTACAATTAGAGCCTGTCTTAAAACAGACACCGTCTTCATAATCAGGAAACTACAGCATATATAGTTTCTTAAATGACTTTGTTTTCAAAGAGCGCTCAGTGAATCCCGGGGATAAAATTAAATAAGATTTATTTTATTAATGCTGTTATGACTATGTCCCCACTCCTTCCTATTCCTTGACTTATTTTGTATTAAAGACCTGCTCTGGGCTGGACACAGTGTGGGGTAATAGAGACACAGCAAAACTAAACAGAAGCACAGAAGCATTTGACTATATTTGAAATTATAGAGCATCACTGAAGAGGAGCATTGAGCAGATGAATTATTCTGTCTTGAGTTGAGAGAAGACTTCAAAGATGGCAAACCTTGAATCGAGTCTTAAGGACTTAGAGTTTTTACAAGGAGGGAGAGGGAAGGGCACGTTCCCTCTCTCATTTGTCCTGACAGGCAAAGCGATGGGAAAAATCACATTGATTTCACAAAGAACAGTACGGTTTTGTTTGGCTAAAATTTGGGCTATCAAATTAGTAGAGAATGAAGGAAAGACAGCAGATTGTGAAGATCTTTCATGCTAGGGATGAATTTATGGAAATGTGGGGAAAGGCTTTCAAGTCCTCAAAACTGGGGAGTGAAAGTCACTTTCCCATATGCATGAGCTCTCCTAGGTGAGCTAATTTGATTTAAGCTGTTAAAAATGACAAGTTTTTTTTTTTCTATAGACGCTTTCAAGAAGAAATTTTAATGGTATTTTTTCCTTTTTTCCTTCCTTTTTTTCTTCGCATCCCTCCCCTCTCTGAATTTCATCTTCCTTTTCTCTTCCTTTATCAGATATATTTTGTTCCTCCCATGTGCCAGGTATTCTGTGGTTATGGGTCAGTTCAGTGGATACATATGGAGAGGGAATGGGACATTTAATATTTACAATAAAATGAACCTGGATGTTAGGATTAGGCAGATCCCGGTTTGAATTCCAGGTGTTCTACCTGCTGACAGTACAAATTTGTTCCTTGATTAGTTTGCCTCAATTTTATGTAAAATGGAGACAGTATTCTTATTCATCTCACAGGGTCATCCTTAGACTGAAGTGGGGTCACAACTACAAAAGTTACCATTTATAGAACCATTTGTGTCTGTAATACATTATACCCTTTAAACATATTATCTCATTTAATCCTCAACAACACACTTGAAGTTTGATGTTAATAAATTAAACAAATGCTTAAGTAACTAAGTCATAGTCAGAGAGAAAATAAGTGGGGTTATCGCTTGATTCAAAAGCCTCTGCTCTTTCTTCTATGGAAGAGCCACACCCTGTGCTTGGTACTTTCACGCTTATCAAAGACAGTAAAACATTTTCACTATTTTCCACGTTGTCTTAACACTAAATCTCACAATTGCATAGGCCAAATCAACTTCAAACATTACAAATACGAGTGAAGAAATGTAGAACATACTTAAGGAGTAAATGGCAAAATCTATCTCTTGCAGGTCAACTTAGCATACTGTGCTCTTTTATTGATTGATTGATTGATTGATTGCAGTTTTTTTGGCCAGGGCTGGGTTTGAACCGGCCACCTCCAGCATATGAGGCTGGCGCCCTACTCCATTGAGCCACAGGTGCCACCCCTACTGTGCTCTTTTAAATAAAATGTCAAGCAAAAAATATTTGCACATACTCTAAGACTGAAATGGAGTTAAGACTCTATTTGAATGCATTCCCAGGTTGTCAAGTGTCTTTGGGTGAGGATGGCACTAAGTCCATTCAGTTTTGCAATGGAGATCAAGAACCCCGTATGTTTAGTTAGGCTATTCTTCCCATTTTCCCCAGATATGTCCTAGTCATCTTTCTATGACTTTGTTTTTACAATACATCCCGGGCATGAAACATGTTATCTTCAACTGAATGGTATTCAATAAATATGCTGAATTAAAAAATGGACTTTGGTTCCTAACCTAGGTTACTGTAAACAATGACGACTGTTAAGCTTAAGTCCCTTAAATAATCCTTGCCCACATAGAACTCTGTCTTTTCTCTGTCATGTCCACTGCTTTGGGTCACATAGGTCTATATTTGTCTCCTAATTATGTTCATGGTATTCTCTATGAAGGTTAGCTTCTTAGCTTACACTTCTTGTGTCTTCTGTGTTACCATCTAGCACAGTACTGAGCATAAAGCAGGGGCAGAGTAATCATTTGTGGTTATTCAGTGAGAAATGCTCTTTTGCAAACTTTCTTTTTCTTTAAAAAATATTAACATCTGAATTCTACCACGATTCTATTATAGAAAAACATTAACTATCACTGATTATAATAGTGGTCTTTCATCTGTGGATTTATTCTTTTTTTAACCATACTAAGTATTTTAGAAATTCTCTTTGTTCACATCTTCTTGGAAGAGTATTTTTTTCTAAACAAGGTATCTAAAACAGACACGTGCAGGGCTTGAGAGAGAGAGGTTAGTTTAGGATAAAAATCTAATTGCCACTGAGAAGAGAAGTTTCCCCACCCCAAAAAACAAAAACTAAACTAAACAAAACATTTATACAATATTTCTATGAAGCTAGAGAAAGCAGAAGGGAGGGAGAAAAAGCAAAGCTTCACAGGACTGAAGCAATTATAAAGCAGGATTTACAGCTTGTTACAGAATGGTACCAATTAGCAATTAGATGTTATATGTCGAAATACAGGAGAATATGGGGCTGCTATCTTTTAAGCTTTTTGTTGAAAGAAACAATAACCTTCATAATAACCCTTTTAAAATTGGTGTTCCACATTGAGAGTGATAGAATTAGAAGGAAGAAATGAATACAGCTGGAAGGGAGACGGAGCTGGGACAGGTTATATTGATGACTTTGGAAGTGTTGCACTTAGAGATGAAAAACACAGCTGCACTGGAATTATCTAGAATTTTAAATTTGAAGACAAAATTACCACTCAGTGGTACCTAAATCCATGTGAGTCACAAGAAGAAGACATTTCTTAAGAATAACACTTCAAATTATTAAGGTGCGTGCCCTACATTGGATAATGAGAGAAGACTGGGTCTGCAGAAGACTGAATGATGGAGGCAGATCCTGTTCTGGGCAATTTGTTCATTTCCCCCCATTAATTATAAATGCTTGAAGAGTATGGATCCTTCATAAAACCACAAGCCAAAGACCTCTCCTTGACTACCTAGTGATTTAAGCCTGTGCCTTTCTTAATCACTTAATAAGATTGATTGAATACCTGTTAAATGACTTGTGAAGATTCAATATATGAAAATCCACTCATATAAAATGAATGTACTGGACAGTGATTGACTGTTGTGGAAGGATTTTTCACTATCAATTAATCTTTGTACTTAATTACTTAGTAACTTTTATAAAAAAAACCACTGTTTACTAAGGATATGCACTTCATTTGTTACTGACATGATTGGAAGTAAACATCAAAAATGCTAAGTAATTAAATAGAATCAGATCATGTATTTTTGAAACATTTTCAACAACAATTGAAATTAAAGAATTTTCCAATCAGATTATCCTATTTTACCAATAAATACAGTATTTGAAGTAGATATTTGAAGAGTCAAATATCTCAACGTATTTACTAGCTAAGTTTTTAGTAATATGCCTCATTTGTGTATAGTATGAAACCAGTGAAAATATTTTCCTACAATATTTCATCAAAAGGGAGAAATATGCAGTAGGAGATGACTTTCGTTCTCCTACATCAATTAAATAAATGGTGAAAATATAAAGAAATTAAGTGTATAAATGTTAAAGAAATACATGATAGTCTGACCCTTCTAGAAGTGAAAGGCACTTTTTCTTATTAAACCCACCTAAATGAATTATAATCATCAAAATATTCATTTTTATAAAAGTAATTTTGTTATCAAAACCACTATAACATGTAAGGTTTTCTTCAAAAGTCTTGTGTAATGGAGATTCTAGCTCAATGTACAGGTTTTATTTCTTAATCACTATATTATCATCACTATCTGATCATCCTGGTGTAAGATGTGAAATCAACTTACACCAGGATGTGATCTTGCTTTTTAAAGACCAGGTTAAGATAACTTTCATTTTTAATCTTCACAATTTTAACAAATTTTGTGAAAGAAAAGAGAAAGGCCAAGGAAAAGCTGTACTTCAATGTTCAATGGACCCTCATTTTTGATAATCTGGCATATCTCTACTTCTTAAAAGTATAGTCAACCTTCCCTCTCAATGTGTCCCTTTCTGGATTACTTTTCCACATTTTTGCACTTAAATGCTCTTTAATCATCACCAGGTTAGGTTTTCCAGGAAGCCAGCTCTGAGCTTATGGTGTAGTGTGAAAGATACTTACTAAAAAAGTGTTCTCTTTGTGGAAGAGAGAGGAAAAAAGCAGGACTGGGGCGAGGACAGAACGAACCGGGTCCAACACCAGAGACAGGAGTCTCCTGACCTCACATTGCCTCTTTAGGATGCCCCAGGTCGGTGGCCAAGATGGCCTGACCTTTATATCCCCACATCACTGCACCATCGATTGTGGGCTTCGCAGGAAGGGAATGAGCTTGGGCAAGAGGACTTTCAGCTGCTGAGACATCTCTGAAGGAGTGGACAGTTAGTCTTTTGCTGATAGAACTTTTGGAAGCTGGGGCCAGTCTTTTCTGAAGAGGGATGTGGATAGCACATCACGTATTTTCAAATCCAAAGGCACTGAGATTCTGAACTTACTCTGTACTCTAATGCATCTGACCACCTTGCCCACTCCTCTTTCCAAAGTCTCTCTTGACTTCCCCTACAACCTTCCGCTCCTCCTTCTCCCTACTCTATAGCTTCAGCATTCTCCTTTTCTTTCTTCCCCTTGGCTGGTTTCTCCGGATTGTATCCTTGCCTCACAACTCTCCTAACCTGTAGTTCTCCTCCTCACATTTCACATGCACCTGGATTATCTCCTCCAACAGACCCTTATACACCAAGTTTTGTTTTGAACACTCACTATTCCACTGTCAGCTGGACATTGGTCGGATAGCCCATAAATGAAATTATCATAACAACCTTCTCTTCCTTTCCAGAACTTACTTCTCTTCTCTTATTTCTTCTCTCTGTGATCTTCATGACATCTGTCCTATCTCATAAGCCCCAAATCTACTGAATTTACCTTCTCATGGGCTTCAATTTTGTCTTTCCCTTACATTGTTCCTACCACCAACTTCCCCTCTTCAGCAGACTCTCATTTGGTTCCCTTTGGGTAGTCTCGGCGTAGTCTGCCATCTCAACTCACCACACCACAACCAAATGCACACTGTCAACTCTTACCAGAGTACTCTTCCCTGCCAGCCCTAAAATAAACGAAAACAGAAACAGCAAACAAAAAATTGGAGCCCAGGGTGTTCTTCAGGGTCTGGTCTTGGCCATTCTTGTGCCATATCTGGGAACTTGCAATGCTTTAGTGACAATTACTACTGATAGTTCCCTCCCCCAAATCCATTCACACCCATCCCCTGTTTTTTACCTACAGGAACTTTTCTACCTTTTTAAGTACTATCTTTCAGTTTCCTCTTCCTTCTCACCCACTTCCCAAGCCCCCATCATGTTGAGCTCTTTTGCACTCCTACAGCCATCTGTCAACATCTCTGTTGATTGAATGCTTCACTTACCACATTATATGGAAATTCTCTGCTTACGTGCCTTACATGGCAAAGCTCAGGAGTTGGCAATATTAGGCAAGCAGAGCTTACTGAAAGTCACATGTCTAGAGTTTAAGGCACCTGCTGAGTGGTTAATAAAAGTAAGATATCACCATGATGTGTCTTTACTTTTCTGATTGTGAGGAACAGAGATCTCATTCAAGCAAATAAAATGGTGATTTATCATAGGAATGTTCGAACAGGGAAAATGAAGGCACTCTGAGCCATTCTACTACTTAAATCATAGGCTTCTCTTTCTCATTTCCCATCTGCTTTATTTCCAGGTGTCTCGGATTCCCGTAGTAGGTCTCATCTTCGTGTATATGGTGAAACTACAGACACTCAAGTTCCCAACTTCTTTACTTCTAGTGCACACGTGCTCACTCTCTCTCTCATTCCCTCCCTCCCTTTTTCTCCCCCCCTCCTCATTCCTTTAAGTCCTAATCTCATTACTAGTGCCCTGTTTCAAAGTATACATTCCTGAGATTTACAAAATCCAACTGGCCCCCCAACTTTATGCACAGGGCATTTGCTTCTGGTTTAATGGAGACATTTGAATAACTAGTGATGTAAACAAAAACAGAGGTGGAAGTGGACACCAAGTGGGTTTCACAGAAGCTGTATAACAAGAACCGTATACAAGGTCCAAATTGGGAGGCTAAATTAAAGTGAAAAGAAAGAAAAAGGGTCTGGAGCGATGAGAGATTGCATCAGGGACAAGGAGAAGCATAGTGACAGAGAAATGGGAAGGCGCCTGAGCACAGCTCAGGAGGGGCGTGAATACTGGAATAAGTTTTCTTCTTTTTTTACTTCATTTTACACTCCTGGGGAGCCAGAAAGCATTTTCTACAAAATTATCCGAGCAGCAGCAATCAAGGGGGCCAAGGACGCTGACAAGTTCTGAGAGGGGATGATCTTATCATGATATAAAAGGGAGTTGATGAAAGGAGCTGTGACTTAAGGAAGGCAAGACATACGCTGGACACCATGCTTAAGGCAAAGGAGCAGCGACCCCACTGTGAGGACAAAGAAGCCAAAAGGGTCCCTTGTCACCCAGTGGCTTTGAGTTTTGTTAAAAGTAAGAAGGAAGGTGAGATGTTCACTAGTGCTGAGGAATGCAGGGAAAAGGGTGTCATTTGGAGAGGGAGGTTACAATATCAGAAGTTGGCTTTACAGACCATAAGACACCATTTCTGAAGGATCTGGGATAGTACCCAGAGAAGGGAGATTGCAGGACATTCAGAGGACTCAGTACAATAAAGGGGACTTTAGCATATTTGAAAATTATGGGAAGGGATCCTGTAACACCTTGAGGAATTTGTGTGAGATTTATTCTTTTTTATTATTCTATCATAGCTGTGTTCATTAGTGTAATCAGGGGGTACAATGTGCTGGCTTCATAGACAATCTGAAATATTTTCATCAAACTGTTCAACGTAGCCTTCATGGCATTTTCTTAGTTATTGTATGAAGACATTTGTATTCTGCATTTACTAAGTTTCGCCTGTACCCTTCTAAGAGGCACCATAGGTGTGGCCCCAACAATTACTCTCCCTCCACCCATCCTCCCCCCCTTGTGTGAGATTTAAATGAGATGATTATTTGGGAAAAGTTCTTGGCACTGTACCCACAATATAGTAAGCACTCACTGTTAGCTGCTGCAACTAGTGTTGTTACTTTCAAGGCAGATTCGGTTTCAGTTTATGAATTCCTGACTGTGGGTGGTAAGGAGACATTTCAGCTGTGCCAAATCATTCACATTTCTAGAAGTGTTGTGCAACAGTGTCCACTTAGAGAAGAAAGGCGGTCCCAGCAGTCATGCTGCCTGGAGAACCAGCACTATTCCACTTCCGCTTTCCCTGACATTGAAAGCAAATTAATTTCTTTTTCTCTAATGCAGCAAGTAAATAAGAATAGAATCTTGCCTATTACATTATAGGACTCAAAGGAAATCTGGAAAATAACTGTGTTAACAGTACAAACTTGTAAACATTTGCTCCCACTTATAACAGATTATTCAACACCAAGGAACATCCCTTTGATAACTGCTATCGTGCAATCGATCAAAAAGTTACCTTTGATTTATGTGTGAAAAATCAAGCTGAGAAGTCATTAGATTTAACTACTGCCATATAACCTCACTCAGAAATAAATCTGTTATTAGGTCAGAAAAACTTAACAAGCTATTGACACTCTCTTGGTCCAGGTGGCTATTTGACCAAATTAATACAAAACAGGCAATTCAGTCTGTGTTGAGAGAAGGGCATTGTTCAGATGACTCATTTATTAATTCTTAAGAGGTTAATAAATAACCTACTTTGAATAAAATAAATCACTGCAGATAGCAATTGTGTCCTTGGCACATGTAAAAGTTAATAGCTGCATAAAGAGATATGAAAACCGCTTGGTGTAAAGATTATCGGTTCTACCCAAATCTTAGATCCTTGCATCTCTGTGCAGAGTGGAGCCTGATTGGCCCAGCTCCACAGAAAATGATTTTCTTCAGGTGACATTCCATCTCCTGTGCCATTGAGTCTTAGATCCTGTATAGGAGCAAAAAATAGCAAAACCTAAACATGACCTCATTTCACACCTAAGCACATCGTTCTGATTGTTTCTCCAGACCCCTCAGTGAGCACATTTGTTTTTGTTTACTGCAGTTATAAACCTGAAACTGGCCTGTGTTACCAGGTCAGTAAATGTAGAAAGAAAATGTGAGCAAGTTCAATATCGTAATGATTCTATTATAAAGAAGTAAACATTTGGCTGTTGGCTTTGATTTAGTATTCACTGCTAATCTTAAATTGTCATAACCCCAGTCTTCCATTTGCCCTAGCTCTCAAGAAATAATAACAAGAGAAACAAAAAGGCAGGCGATCTGAGATTTACAAGTCTATAAATAGATATGATTTGGACCATCAGGTGTTAATGTTTTGTGAATTAATTCATTTTAATATACCAGCAAGAAATACTCCAATCTCAAGTCAGTGTTGTAAATAGTATCCTCTCTTCTGGGGCAGCTATGTGCCCTTCTGAACACCTGGTTAAGAACATGCTCACTTTCATGTGTGCTCTAAGCTGCCTTTCCTCCAAATAAAAATAGAAACTAGTTTTCAGCACCACACGGGGCTCCAGTGTATTATATGAGCCTAGCACTGGTTTCCTTTGATATCTTATCTATTCCATTAACTCAATAAAATAGAAGGCAAAGCTGGGGACAAACTGTAGGAGAGCTCCTGTTGGAAACACAGGCAAGACCATTAAGCTGGGGTTTAAAAACTTATCTAATAAAAGCCAGTTAAATGGAAGCTAATACTTCATTTCTTGCCCTCTTTATTAAAGATCATAAGTACTGCAACACAGGAGTGGAGCAAATAAAATAAATATATGGAGGAGTCCAGGTAGAGGCAATAAAGAGTATGGCTTATCTATTTTCTCAAGATTTAGGAAGCCCTTGAAGGAAAAACTCACAGACAAGCATTTTAAAAATCTGTAACAAAGGCTCCTGCTTCTTAGCAAATACAGTGGTTCTTTCTGAATGCACTAATCCTGCTCGAATTCTTAGTAGACTATAAACAGCATAATTTAGGCATAATCACGAAAGATGCCACCCATCACCTCATCTATATTATACTTTAATATAATTTTAGTAATTTAGAGAAAGAAATAGGTTAATGAACCCATTCCTCTGCTTCTCCACCATCCAAAGAAAAACAATACTGGGAACTCAAACTCCAATAACCAAACTAAAGGAAAGTGTTCCACCTAGAGACTGTTTTCATGAGTCAAAGTAGACGAGAGCTTATCCAGCCTATCCTTGCAAGTTCATAGTAAAAAATGAAGCAAAAAGTATCGCCCCCGGTGTAATTAACAATGTTAATCTTCTTTTTCCTCTCTCTGGTGATAAAGCAGTCATTTTTATATTTAATTAATGCAGAGGATCATTTTGGAAACTGGCTAATGAGCCTCTGATCACATTACCATGAAAATGTGCATTAACATTGCAACTGAGGAGGCTGTTTCATGTGTAGCAAATCCACTTTGTAATTAGCCCACTGTGAAACGGATCACGTCAGGGGGAATCTGAGGGAGCCAGTAGGCAGCGGGCACTTGGCTGTGCAGTGGACCACCAACATCCCAAACACTGTCTTTCATCAGCAATCTTGTCTGAAAACAAAAGTAGTAGTGGGTCACATCTGGGACAAACGGAAAGAAAGGAGAAATAAACTTTATTTTGCCAGACAAGAAATTTGAACTTCAGCATACTTCCTAGGGGAGCCTGCTTAAATAAAATAATCAATTAATAGAATTCCACTAACATTAGGAGGGCTGATGATACTGCTTTCTTATTTTTATTCTGGAAAGCACTCAGAAACACATTATGGAGGCACCTGAATTTACACTTTTTCCTAGGTCACATACTGATAGGATAAGTTCTTGAAATTCATTTCTAGTGCTAAACAAACAAAAAATTGTAAATAGGATCCAAGAACAAGCAGTAAGAAAATCCCTTTATCTCCTCTTAAGCCAAGACTTCTCATACATATTTCTCTCTCGTATAAAACAGAAATACTAGGTCTTCCTCTTAAACCAAAGCACAAATTCCTAATTAATCCAATAATTTCCTCTGACTAACAACATTTGGCAAGAAACTTTTCCTCTCTATTCAAAAATAACTGAAATCATAGACCTATTAAGTCCCAATATTCATGCAGACAATGATACAATTGATTCTCAAATGTCAACAGCATTCCAAAATGAGAGAGGTATCTCAAAATATTACACGGATCTCATTGCTACCCCTCTGACGTGACTGACATCTTGGCAGTAGATACACAAAATGTTAAAAAGAATCCCACAGGAAGTCATCTGAAGGGGGAGTGGCAAGGAAGCTGAAAACTGCCACCCAAAATCAAAATAAAAAGCCCCAAACCAGCAAGTCTGCCCTCAATTCTGAAATGTGCTGAAAGGAAAAATAAAGCTAGCCAGAATTCATTTACCGTCTTTCAGACAAACACAAAGCCTGGAGATTTAGTTGTTGGTATTAGACCCTGCACTCACCTGGGAAACTTCATAGAGCAGTTTGTAGTGTTCCTCTCTTTTCTGAAAAGTGCACAAATTGCAGCCCATTCTAAGAAGCAGAGAGAGAGAGCAAATCTTCTAATTTCCCCAGAACTGAAAGGCAAGTGAACTGAAAGGGAATCACCCTCCAGACTTGACTACTGTTTTTCATCAGTCACTTCATTCCAGAAACACAGACAAACCGCTGTTGCTGGAAGCGTGAGCCAGGGGGTTGTGCGGCAGCATGCTCTTCTCCGCTTTCCCTAAGTATCTCGCACTCACGGATACACACACAGAGTTTCCAGTCAGTTCATGGCAACACTCCCCCGTCTGCATCAGTGCACATGACTACACAGATTCCAGCTCATGAATATTAATAGTGCCTCATTGATTATTTATGACAGAACATGTTAGCAGGGAGGGGTGTCATAGCTGCTGCTGATGACAGATGAATATTCACTAATTAAGAAGCAAATGTAGTGTGGTTAAACAAAATTCACTTGTGTCAATACCATCTCTGTTTATTAAGGATAGAGGGGTTGAGCTAGGGCATTTCAAAAAAGAACACAGTCTTAATTTTTCCATTTATGTAAGCTTTTCATATGGCAATAAGAAACTCAGAAGCAGAAATATACTTAGTTCACATCTCCATGTCCTGCAACAATGAGAGGAAATATTTTTGTCATTCTTAAATCTAGGAGGGAATGAAAATAGGAGCAATTATTTAAATTTGTAACGTAAACACAGAAGCAAAGGAAAATTTGGGGGGAGGGTGATGGGAAAAGAACAAGGTAGGCAATCTCATTCAGGTTTAATTCTGATCTTACAAAAATAACTGAATAGTACCTATGTATGACTATTACTAACGAGGAAACAAGCATGTTCTTTTAGTATAAATAAACAGCATTTAAGCATACATGAGTAGATGACACTTTTACAGATAATAAATATTTTAATTAGATAACCAGGCCATTTCTATTGAAATATATATTTGTAGCACTATAATGCAAGCAGATCTATATTTAAAATTAGAAAAACACAATGCCTTTTCTCATAAAAATTCCAATGCATATAGTATTTATGCTAATTTTATTAAAGTCATATATAATATTTCAGGAAGCTGACATTGGCAATATTTAAATTCTAATGTAATGCACAATGCTTCCATTTGTGATTCTATATTTAGAGTTTAAAATGTAGAAAGTGAATGCAGACTTAAAAACTAAGCCTAGATGTTTAGATAATAGAAATAATATATTGAATTTCACACTTGCAAATACATGTATTACAAGATGGCAGTTTTTGTCTCTTAAAGATATAATATAAACAGTTAAAGCAGACAATTAAAGAAAATTCCTTTTGTTCCCATACTGACTTCTCCCCAACCTCCACTAATTAAGAAGCATGTCCTTGGTTCAGTACATCTTTAAACTGGACAGGACAGCAGGTGGGTTCCAAAGCAAAAATAATTACTTGGAAACTGATGACTCTGGTTAGAAATTACATTGGATCCTGAAGATTTTTAATTGGTCAACACTGACATATAGCTACTTTTTTGGAGTCCAATTTCCTAAAAGTGCTTTGT
Organism: Arctocebus calabarensis; assembly: GCA_963573935.1. Lineage (NCBI taxonomy): Eukaryota > Metazoa > Chordata > Mammalia > Primates > Lorisidae > Arctocebus > Arctocebus calabarensis. The sequence continues at coordinate 36,171 of CAUYON010143975.1, forward strand.
CAAATGTTTAGAATCAATAACAGGAAATGATTCTAATGAGCACTAATTGTTAACAAATTGGCTTTGCAACTAGCAACACCTCAACACAAGCAAGTAGCAAGGGGACAAGCAATCATCTGCTGCTTATCAGCCCCTTCCCTTGGGACGTAATAATCCGATTTTCTGGGCCTAATTTCACCTAACAGCCTGGATGAAAGCCAAACAGAGAGACCTATGTGAAAGTGCCATCATAATTGGGAACACTGTATGTGAGCAAAGTTCACCAGGATTTCCTGCAAATTAGAAACCACTTGTAGGAAGTACTAATTGCATCTTGATTCCTTTATGGACTCATAGAATGATAGAATGTCTTCAAGGAAGTATTTGAAGGGAGCTCTATGAAAGCCAATGGTAGCCACAAACAGAAGCAATCTTTCTAGGTGCAATTGTAAAATATATGTGCCTGATACTTTTCAGAGTTTCAATTACATCACTTCCCAAGAAGGGTTCTTGTGCTAGAGTCCACATCTTCAAAGAAAGCATTGACTATTTCTTTGAAGGATTCTACATTAATGAGCTGTGGAAAAAAAATTATTGATTCTCAGACACTTAAATTCTGTATTTTATTTTAACAAGTCAGAAAAAGAAATTTGAGTTCAATAAGGCAAGGATGGCTCACACATATCTCAATGAAAGTGCTTCCTTCACTAATAAAATTATTCTTATGTGACAGGTTTTGAAAATTAAATAGGAAACAATTATTAAAGCTTAGAGTTTTCATACTGTAATATTTTATAGTTGGTATTTAAAGAAAAATTAAACAATCATAACTTAAAATATTAAAAAAATTATCAAAAAGTAAAGAATAAACTTTCCAGGGAACTAAGCAGTTTGAAATTGAGGTTATTCCATCATCAGCTCCCCGTGTCTGATTCTTCTATTTATTTCCTCCCTCTGTTCTTCTGTTTTGATTTCATGAAGTAAGAACAGCTTCTCCGGGTAGCACCTGTTGCTCAGTGGGTAGGGTGATAGCTCCATATACCGAGGGTGGCAGGTTCAAGCCCAGCCCCGGCCAAACTGCAACAAAAGAATAGCCAGGCCTTGTGGTGGTCACCTGCAGTCCCAGCTACTTGGGAAGCTGAGGCAAGAGAATCACCTAAGCCCAAGAGCTGGAGATTGCTCTGAGCGGTGATGCCACAGCACTCTACCGAGGGTGACAAAGTGAGACTCCATCTATAAAAACAAACAAACAAAAAAAACCCCAGCTTCTCCTACCACTTACAAAATGCTGTTCTCAAGCCATTTAACGTGGACAGATTCTCTTTTCGGCTACCAATGGACTCAATCCCATAGAATTGAAGGGTGCTTAGGAAAGAGAGGCTCATAATTCTTAGTCTACTAAATGTTATTAGAATATAGGAATTAAGTTTTTCAGTAACTAAGCCACAAATTCTTCCATTGGAATATAAAGTTTGAGGTAGATAAGGACAAAAGCATTCATCTGAACAATGTTTAAAAAACAGAAATGGACTGGATGTCACTTGTTTTGGATGATAATATAGGATAAAAATATAAGCAGGGATAGAATGCTTACCTTTTCAAATATCCTTAGGAAAAGAATTCACCAAACTATAAAAAACATATCTTGGGTGTGAATTTCAAGATATATTTATTTTTTTAATTGTTTTTAATTTGTGTGAGTTCATTTCACACAATTGCCTTGGCATTCGAAACAGGACATGTATGTATTAAAGTTTAGATTGATTCATAAGAGGCTAAACTGGTAAATAAAAGGAAGAAATCCAACATTTTTCTTGATTTGCTGTACCACTAATTAACTAAAGAGTGGAGGACAGGGAATTTCTGTTCATAGAATCATTCTTGCAAATAAATGAAGCAATGACAGACTATGCCATGTCTGCAATGCTTAATTAATTCATGCTAACATGACACACCCATTCACAAGAGAGAAACAGACATTATGTGCCATCAGACAGAAGAAAATCATACCACTCTTTAAATAGCCTTTCCAAAAGTGAGCAAATTATAGGGAATGCAGAGGATAGGGGAACCTATTAATATACACCATGGGGATGCAATCGGCCCAATTCAGACCATGGGCACCATTACCTAGACAGACACATACTTTGGTTTCAGGGAGAAAGAGATAGAAAAGATGAAGAGGGATTCTATAGGCTTACTGTCTGTAGTTCAATGTTTAGGGCACCAGCCACATACACATAGGCTGGTGGGTTTGAACCTGGCCTGGGCCTTCTAAACAATGACAACTACAACAACAGCCAGGTGCGGTGGTGGGTGCCTGTAGTCCCAGGTACTTGGGAGGCTGAGGCAAGATCATCGCTTAACCCTCAGAGTTTGAGGTTGCTGTGAGCTGTGATTCCATGGCATTCTACCAAGGGCAACATAGTGAGACTGTTTTTAAAAAAAGAGGGAGTCTATACATTAAAAGAGACATTAATGACATTTAAAAAAACAGTCATTGCTAAACTATATTTTTACCAAATGTGTCATTGGGCTAATAAAATTCTAAATATAAACAAGGAAATGATTACCAAACCAGTCAAGATGGTGGTTACCCTTTAGGGGAAGAGAGGGCACTGTGATTAAGAGGGGCTGGGAAGTGTTAGTGTGGCTAACAAAGTTCTAAACTCCTCATCTGGGGAGTGGTTGTGGTTTTACTAGGTGGTCACACTATGATTTCTTAAACTGAACTTTCTTTTAGGTTTTCCTGTATTTGTGCTATATTTGACAGCAAGACTTAAAAAAAAAATTGACAGAGAGGCTGACCTGAGTCTCATCCTTGCCGGCCAATGCAGTATGCAGGAGGAACTAAAGGTAGACCTAACATTTGATCCCAGAAATCCCACTACTAGGTATCTACCCAAAAGAAAAGAAATCATTTTACAAAAAAGACACCTGCACACGAATGTTTATCTCAGCACAATTCACAATTGTAAAGATGTGGAATCAACCTAAATGCCCATCAGCTATACATGGACTAAGAAAATGTGGTATATGTATATATGTCTACATAATATTTTATATCTATACACATACATGCACATATACCATGGAGTACTACTCAGACACAGCAATTTAGGTGGAACAATTTGGGTGGAACTGGAGACTATTTTCTTAAGTACCTCAGGAATAGAAAAGCCAACACCCCAAGTTCTCACTTGTAAGTGGGAGCTAAACGATGAGTATATATGGTCATAAAGTGGTACTCAAATAATGGGTGGTGGAAACTAAGAAAAGAGGAGAGTGGAAGAGAGATGTGTGATCAAAACTTAGCTATTGGGTACAGCACACACCATTCTGGTGACTGGCACGCTAAAAGTCTTGACTTCACCATTGTACAATTCATCCATATCTCTAACTCTGCTGAAATAATAATAAAAAATTATTTTTAAATTAAAGAAATGAAAATCCAAAGAAGACTGTTCTGGATTACCAGTCCCCTTGAGTCCACCACAGCTCCACAAATTGTACACGATGGCTTTCTGTGCCACCTCTTGCACTGTGCTTGTGTTCTGTTCCTGTGCTGACGTGGAAGTTCAGGAGGTAACTTCCCTCTGCCAGCCTGTCTTTATCCTCCTCACTATTATAAGCAGACTTTCCAACCAGGGCCACCACCCACCTTGACACATTGCTTTCATGCTAGTTTCCATTCTGCATTCATTTTAGGGGGAACAGGGGCTCCTTTTAGTATTAATAAGATACACATCTGCCTAACATTTTCTGAAGTTTCATTATGTCATATTCAATCGCAAAGACAAAGAACTGGAATCTTAGAGAGATCATGATTTGGTCAAGGTCAACCTGGGTCAAGAGATCTGACTCAGATCTCTAATTTCCATTTCTGTGGTGGAATTCAATAGTTAATCTGCTGATCTCTCTCTTGAAGAGGAAGCTTGAACTACATTGATATGTCTTTACCTGATGGTTGAAGAAATGAAGGAGAGCCTTGGAAAGTGCTGACATTAAAGAGAAAAAAAAGACAGAATAACTTAGAAAAATAGATCTAGCTTAAAAAACGTAGTTTGTGGTGAAAATGTAAATTTTATCCATATGTCACAGCTAAATATCTTCAATCAGACAATATACTTCACTAAACAGTAATTAGGAGCTTCACCTAAATGCATAACAGGATGACCAACTCATTGGGGTATGACTGGGACTTTGCTGGCTTTAGAACTCTGAATTTCAGGTCCTAAATTCCCTCAGTTCTGGGGAATATGGCTGCCTGAATGATGCTTCTTTTTTTTTCAGTCTCCAACAAAGGTGAAATGCTGCATAAAGGTCCACATAGTCCTGCCTTTACCCCAGATGCTTCTACTTATTGTTTAGAAACTCCACAAATTGATCTATCCACACTGTGGTCCAGTTTAAGGATTCTCTCCTCCCTGACCCCATCAGCTAGTAGTCATCTCTTCAATTTCTAAATTCTCCATGCATTTTATCAATACCCATTTCAAGGCATACATTACCTCTCCCTTTATGTCATTTTTATCTGCATGCTTTGCCCCTCTCATTTGACTATAAGACATGGGAAGGCAGAAGGAACATACACTTGATCTTTGAGATCCCAAAATTCTTAGTATTGTTAATTTCTATACTACGGGCCTTCCACAAATGCATATTGAAAAAATGAGCGTAACTGGGACATGATAGTGCATCTGAGTCTGGCAAAGTGACATAATTTGTGTTTGTTTTTCTATGCCTAATTGCTACATGACATTTTCCCACATTAGGGTGGTTTTAAGAATATTAAGTTAAAAGACTAAAGGACCATAAGCATAAAATATTTTTAATTTGATTCAATTGTATAAACACAAATTTCAGAGTCCATGAAAGAACATCATAATATCTGGGACAGGTACACAAATACATAAAGTACAATCAAATGTGTTATTTTGTATTTATGTATACATACTATCTACACACTTAAATTCCCATTCTGCTCTGCACATCAGCCATTTTTTCACTCAATTATTCCACAAGTATTTCGATCATATGCCTCATAGTATATGAATGTCAGGTATTTGGAAATATATTTTATCTCATTTAGTTTCCAAATATCCTTGTGATAAACTTGTCAGATCTTATATTTTATTTATTAATGATGAAATAATTAGATGTTAAATTCTTAGTGCTAGGAGACCTAGAGCTTTTACCTAATATCAATTAACATCATGAATTTAGAAAGATTCCTCCACTATTCCCATATGTCATCTATTTGCTTGAGTATAGCTCAACAGATCTATGTGTAAGCCAGCATCTCTCCCATACTACTGTACTTCACTAACTGATCATCTTCAATTTACATCTTCAGTCACTTTTTCAGAATGGAAAGAGCCTTACCACCTTACACACTCCTGAGAGTTTCCATGTTATTGGACTAGACACCAGCGGAAAGAGAGGGCATGATGGGACTTTAAAGAGGACTAGGTTTCCCATCTGAGCCCATCACTATCACCTGTGTTGTCTGTATAACTTATACACTGAGATAATACTTACTCTGCAGGCTGACTGTGAAGATGAAATCACATAACAGACATAAGAAGAGATTTATGAACTGTGAAGGATTTCACCCACATTGGTGTGTTGGTTAAGCAGTGGTTCTGTCAAATTGCCTGGGTCAAATTTCAGTTTCCCCAAGTTATAGCTATGTGTATGATGTGGGGCAAGTCATTGTAATTATTTTTTTAATCTTTTCTTTTTGGTTTCTCAGCCCTAAAACACGGATAATCATAGAGTAATTGCAAGAGATAAAGTTGTAATGATAGTATGTGTCAGTTATACCTGGCACATATCATGTATGTGCCCAATATATGTTGGCTACTAGAAATCATAGGAGGAAGCATATTAATAATAATGACATTCATTTTAGATTTTCAAATTGTCTATTTCTAACATTTTGTAATAATAAGTCTCTATTGCCTTATTTGAAACTTACTTCATTGCAATTTTATGATCATCCTTCTGTTTACCTTGTTGCCAAAGTACACTTATGCTGGTCATTCAATAACTTCTAAAAGGCTGTCTTTCAGTTCTTTGTATAACAGAAATAGTGGCATAGAAGTACCCATTTTGTAAGTGTGACACGCATACATATTTCTTTTATGTAATGAATATAATGTACTACATTTAGAGTAACCACTCTGATATTCTATTTATTTATTTATTTTATGTATAATGTATAAGGAATGAGGCAAAAGTGTACTAGAAACCAATGGGGTAATGCAATTATAAAATCAGTGGTTAAATAACATCTCTTTTAGGAATAATAATAACTACTAGTATAACCCAATATAATGTTAGCTTTTTTGACTTGAACTTCTAGAGGCCAAGATATCATGTTTTGATAATGTCACAGTGCTCATTAACATCACAGTTACAAAGTAGGGTTTCTTCAGAATGCTACCATCACCACATTTAGTTCTTCAAAAGTGGCCCACTAAATGATTAACAAATACTTTCATTCAACCAGTGTTTATTAAATAGTTCTGTGAGTAGATCATGGTGACAATTCCTAGAGATTTTTCTAAAAATAACAGCTATATTTATTTAGTACTTTTTGTATATCATAGTTTTAGCACTGTACATTATTTTCACGTAATTCTCACGTCAGCACTCTAAGTGTGTATTATTAATATCTCTTCTTGATGTGGTGTCATAAGTAGTAAATGGGGAGGCAGGATTCAAACCCAAGCAGTTCGGACTCCCTTCTTAACTACCATTTTACACCACCTGTCAATCAGAGATAGTCATCATTATGATCAATTCCTAGATAGCTGGAAGAAGGAATTGTGGTGACGCTCACAGTACACTGAGATGTAAGAATTTCCCCAAGGACCACAAGTGTAGTCTAAAATTAACCTCCAGGTTCCATGTTGTGTCCTCAAGTGTGGCTTCAGAAAATAGATTGAACAAAACCTGAGCAATTTCATAACCTTCCCCTCCTCCACTGGCATTGCTGCACTGAATATGCTGATAACTGTACAGTATTTTCCCTTCTTAATATTTATCATGGTAGGGAATATGTGCATTGATAGTAGAGCAGATTATTATATCTCTATTTGAAGGAATAATCATCAATAGCTACTTAAGACAGGTAAATTTAGCGGTTTTAAGTAAAATGAAGATTGAGATTTACCAGTAAATTCCAAATTTAAGTCTTCAGACATAATTTCTCTCTCAACTGCAGACCCTCCTATTCATTGACTTTTCCACAGGGACTGTCCATAGCACATTAAATTCAGCTTCTCAAAATTTAACTCATGGTCCTCTCATGGATGCTTCAGATGGAAGAATGGCCTGACTGTTCTCAGGTGCTCCAGTGTGCGGTTTGAGCATCTGCCTTGGCTCTACCCTATTTCTACACCTAATGACAGGAATTGTTAATTTGAACTTCTTGGTCTCTCCTTTCTTCCCTTCACCCTCTCCAAGGCCATTCTCCTGGGTTTGAGATTACATCTTTTTTTATTCCCCTGTATCCCACGTTCATTCTTGAGCATTTGGAATTTTCAACGGTATGAAGAGTCAACTGTGTTGGTTTCTTCGTCTCCTCCACCTACAAACACACATTCATAAGTCCATCTTACCTTCAATCCCCTGGCTCCAACCCCTCGCTCTCATACACACACAAACACACACATGCAGGCACACAATGTGAGGATACACACAAGAGAACATGAAACACAAATTCCTCCTTTAAGAGTAGAGGTCACAGTCTTGCTAACCCATGTCTTTTGGTATATGTCTCTCTTTCTTGACCTTAACAAATTCTAGACATAGACATTCCTATCTGGTATTTTGATATATAATAATTCCTCTCTCATACCTTGGATTCTGCTCAACTATTCATTCATGATAATAATGTTCAAGATATACATATATAAAGTCCCCAGATTTCATGGATCAAACTTTATACAGAGAGGAAGTAGCAAGTAAATAAGTTGCTAATCACTATATGAAATATCCAGATAATAATAAGGCTATTATTAACACAGGGAGGTATGAGAGGGAGTAACTGGATTATCCTTCTTAGATATTCTAGGGTCTGGAATGTGCTTCATTCCTTGTGGGTTTATATACATGCATATAGACAACCAAGAAAATATAATATAATGAAGAAAAATAAAGAAGAAACGGGGATAAAAATAATGAAGAAAATATAATATAAATGAAGAAAAATAGGGAAGGAAAGGGGATAGCAAGTAAGAGATGAGCAATTTTAATAAGGTGCTCAGGATCGGAAGTTTCTTTACATTTGGGACCCTAGAAAACCACTCATCTAATGTGGTCCTGGCATCTTCAGCTCTTCTCATTCCATTTTCACCCTTCATCTTGAAAATGGTCCTCACTTTGACTATTTAGAACTTCAGCACTACAAATCAGCATGAAAAGAACTGCCTAAGTTTCTGTGAAACTGATAAGATTGAATGCTTGACTGCATATAAATTCTGACCCAGTGAAAATACTGTTTCCTTAGAAAGAGTACCTACTTGGGTGCTCTTTAGAATTTGAAGTCATCTAGAAGTGTATTTGGATCTCACTTTTATTTATTTTTATTTTTTTTAAATAATTTTATTAAATCATAATTGTGTACATTGGTGCAATCATATGGCAGAAGGCGCTTCATATACAATCAGAAATATTTTGATTGTACTGTTAGAGAGGGCAATTAGTGGGATCACACGTATGGTGCATCTTAGCAGGATACTGGTAAAAATTATTAAATGTAGAGTATCAATTTATATAGTGATCAAGAAAATGCTATGATGGCTATCACTGGACCTCACTTTTAAAAAACTTACTATATAAACTAGAACAACTGTGAAATAAGGGATATTCAGTACTTACCACAAGGGGATATTGTGAACATGGGCTTTGTCTGGTACCAACTGCCATGTAGATGCTCAATAAAGATTAGCTAATGTTTTATAGCTGGTAATACAGTCTTGCTGAAGTGTTTAAATTCTATTGTGAAGATATTCAAATATCATAATATTGTTTTATCTATATTTTGGCAAATGTCTGGATGAATACTTTGAAAGCTCAATTTTTCTCTGGCAGGGATTAAATTACTTAAAGATAAACAATGGCTATTGTCCATGTGATTCACAGCCAGCAAGGAGCCTAAAACAGCTACATGGCTCTGAGAGGTAGGAACTGGGCCAAAAAATAGGCAAATGTTTGCCGAGTACCTCTTATTCCCTGTACCTCCTGCTGGCTTCTAGAGTTGGGGTACTTAACTAGGGATATGCACAGAAACCAACCAGAAAGTATTATTACCAAGATACAGGTGCATGAGCTCTATCTCCAGGATTCCTGAGCTAATAAATGTGGGGTGTGGTCTGGGAGTATGCATTTTTAAACATCCCACAGAAAATTCAGAAGTGTGCATCCCTTTCTTTCTCTAAATTTACATGTACGGTAATCAGACAATCCTTGAATGTGTCACATCAGTACAATTTCCGATATGATTTCTTTTCATGATTATGAAGATCATTGGATCTTTGTTACTCATTTGTGAAAGAAACTAACATTTCTGAAACATCTACTATATCTAAAGGGTTTTACATCTCACTAAAATTCTATGAGATATGTGCAATTATTTTTTCATAAAAGAAAACTCAGGCTTAGAATGTTATGTAAGTTGATCAATGTCACATTATTGACCAAATGGAAAAGGTGAGATTGGAATCCCGATGGACTTGATTCTAAGATCTTGCCTTTCCACTAAGCTAGTCTGCTTTCTTCAGGAGGTGAGGCATCAGGATCCACCTCACCGAACGTAGTGTCTTTAATCTTGTGTGCCACAAACAACAAATCTGTGGCTCAAGTCTGAGCAGTTTACCAGACAGATCTGACTCCTGGGCAGCTGTACATGAGCAAATTTTTACTAGACCAATGAGCAGGCTGAGATTTACCTTCTGGGATTATACACGTAGTTAAGTATTAATAACTGACCATCCTTTACCAGAATAGTGAGTGGCCCAATTTACAGCAGTTGGAAATAGGCAAAGAGAATTAAATGAGCGTTCACTAGATAACAGGGGTCCTTCTTGGTTATATTTGGTCCTTTCCCACCCATTAGTCACTAGACTTCTGAGTCTACCTCAGTCTAACTAATAATAAGGCTTACAATAGATGGATTTAAAAACCAAAACATCTTTACTTACTTTGGTTGCTTTAAAGACTTTACTATAAATCGATCGTGATCAAAACAGCATGGTACCGGCACACGGAGAGGTAGATGTTTGGAACAGAATAGAGAACCAAGAGATGAACGCAGCTAGTTACCGGTATTTGATCTTCAACAAGACAATTAAAAACATTCAGTGGGGAAGATTCCCTGTTTAACAAATCGTGCTGGGAGACCTGGCTGGTGACCTGCAGAAGACTAAAACTGGACCCATACCTCTCACCATTAACTAAGATAGACTCTCACTGGATCAAAGATTTAAACTTAAGACATGAAACTATAAAAATACCAGAAGAAA
>CAUYON010143979.1:0-13181 GCA_963573935.1 Arctocebus calabarensis
ACAGCTCACAGCAACCTCCAATTCCTGGGCTCAAGCGAGTCTCCTGCCTCTGCCTCCCAAGTAGCTGGGACTACAGGCGCCCGCCACAACGCCCAGCCATTTTTTGGTTGCAGCCGTCATTGTTGTTTGGCGGGCCCTGGGCTGGATTCGAACCCGCCAGCTCAGGTGTACGTGGCTGGCGCCTTAGCCCGCTGAGCCACAGGCGCCGAGCCAAGTCCATTCTTATTTTAAGTCTCTTCTTCAGCAATCACCTAAATCAATAATCCTTCCCTGCGAACATTAGTCTTCTTCTCCTTCATCTTTGTGATTTCAACAACAATCATCCCTGGTAGAATTTTAAAAATGGCATTTTTTTTTTGAGACAGAGCCTCAAGCTGTCACCCTGGGTAGAGTGCCGAGGCCTCACAGCTCACAACAACCTCCAACTCCTGGGCTCAAGCGAGTCTCCTGCCTCCGCCTCCCAAGTAGCTGGGACTACAGGTGCCTGCCACAATGCCCGGCTATTTTTTGGTTGCAGCTGTAATTGTTTGGTGGGCCCAGGCTGGATTTGAACCCGCCAGCTCAGGTGTTTGTGGCTAGCGCCCTAGGTGCTTGAGCCACAGGTGTCAAGCCGAAGAATGGCAGCTTTGAGATGAGCTTGGATATTTCTCAGAAAAAGGTATCTTTGCCAAGCAGTTATACTCTTTGTGGGCTGATCCTTATACCCATAAAAAGTCGGGGCTGAGGGAATGCACATGAATTTTAGTCATTTTAGTTCAAAACCAATTTACCCTTTACTCAGTTAATAAACCCGCCTTCTGAAAGCACAGCCTGAACATGTCCTCTTTGACCACAAGTAGAGCCTGGAGCCCTGGCACGTCATGCCCAGACCTCCCCTGCCTGCCACTCTCTGCCTCCAGATGCCCTTCTCAGAGCCACTGCAGCAAAGGGACATAAAGGTCCTCTCTGTCCCCAAATAAGTCCTGTATGCCCAGCCTTTCTGCCAGTCTTAAAGAGTTCTCTTACGAAGATCAGCTCAGCCCCCAACTCCATTAAACCACAATCACGCAACACTCCAGATGTGACGCATGTCCTCTCGACACTGTCCATGGGTGGACACTGTCCACGGGTGCTCTGGATGAAATCACTCCAACATGTTGCCACAGTGCTATGTGATAAGACTTCCTATGCCTTGCCTGTGTCCTTCTATCAAAATTATTTGTAATTGTCTGTCCTAAAAACACACTGCTTGGGCGTAGGAACTGTTCTCATTCTTATCTCATACCTTGAAATTCTTCACAGATTGGCCTTAAATGTATTGTTAAATTCTAAAACCTGTGTAATTTGCTGAACAGCATACACTGTAGAATATTATACCAAAACCCATGGCTTCTCCAGATCCCTATCCTTAATTTCCACACACTATTACTAATCACATAAAAGGGCATACTAAAATTGCGTGTCACCTGCCACCTACCTGTATACTGTTACCAGTTTCTACTAATAGCTAGGCGGGCTGAGGACTCACTGAGTCACTGAGAGTGCCATTTTCTGAATCATCCACACTGCTTCCTGTTCTTAATTATCCCAAGTAAGTAAAATATCCAAGAATTGTCCTGACCAAGCCAAACTCTATCTTAAGAAATAAAATGAGTTTATAACCCAAAAAAGTATAGCCTAGACTGTCTATCTAGAGAATGCATACCTGAGTTGGGGTAGAGACAAACATCATTAAGGTCATGCTCAGGCTCCAGAGAAGTAAATATTTTCCCCTAAAAAAGAAAGCAAAAATGAATTATTAAAATAGTTAAAGGACAACAAATTTTGGAAATGTCACATAAAGAAAATAAATCAGAAACAATGCAATCTCTAACAGCTCTGTAAAGAGATAAAATAACCTAAGTGAAATCACACAATTAAAAGTTAAGAAAATAAATTTATCAAAGGATCTCAATTTACCTGCTACTTGCCATGGCACTCCAACAAAGGCAATAAAGTGAGACTGTGTCTCTACAAAAAAAAAAAAAAAAAAAAGAAAGGATCTCAATTTAGAGATGACCAAACTCAGGCGGGGCGGCACCTGTGGCTCAGTGAGTAGGGAACCGGCCCCATATATCAGAGGTGGTGGGTTCAAACCCAGCTCTGGCCAAAAACTGCAAAAAAACAAAGATGTATAGATAATGTCAATATAATAGAAAAACATAAAGTTTACAATAAGTATAATAGAAAAACATAAAGTTTACAATAAGTTATTTATCGGCTCGGCGCCTATGGCTCAAGCGGCTAAGGCACCAGCCACGTACACCTGAGCTGGTGAGTTCAAATCCAGCCTGGGCCCACCAAACAACAATGACGGCTGCAACCAAAAAATAAAAACGGCTGGGCGTTGTGGCGGGCCACTGTAGTCCCAGCTGCTTGGGAGGTGGAGGCAGGAGACTCTCTGGAGCCCAGGAATTGGAGGTTGCTGTGAGCTGTGATGCCACAGCACTCTATCCAGGGTGACAGCTTGAGGCTCTGTCTCAAAAAAAAAAAGTTATTTATCAACCTAAAAAATGATTCTCAGGCTAGGTACAGTGGCTCATGCTTGCAATCCTAGCACTCTGGGAGGCTAAGGTGGGAGAATCACCTGAGCTCAGGATTTCAAGACCTGAGCAAAAGTTAGACTCAGGAGTGCTTGAACCCAGGAGTTTGAGGTTGCTGTGAGCTAAGTGGACACCGTGGCACTCTAGCCTGGGCAACAGAGTGAAACTGTCTCAAAAAAAAAAAAATTCTTGGGTGGACCCTGTAGCTCAAAGGAATAGGGCACCATCACCATATACAGGAGGTGGTGGGTTCAAACCCAGCCCTGGCCAAAAACTGCAAAAAAAAAAAAAAAAAATTCTCAGCTAACCACAGCGACTCACACCTGTAATCTCAGGACTTCAGGGGAGCCAAGGTGGAAGTATTACTTGAAGTTTCAGACTAGCCTGGGTAACACAGCAAGACCTCATCTCTAAAAAAGAAAAAATATTGACATAATCTCTGAAATATACTCAATTTGTATACTTATATTCAAAGAAACCAAAGGAGGCAAGGAGGCCAACTTGGAAATGAGATCAGCATGGCCACATCTGTACCACAAGATTGTGAGGAGGGTTAAGTGAGACGAAGGATATAAAATTACGAAAAGACAATTCTATGGATACATAAAGTGTTAGTTATTGTGCAGTTAAGGCTAACACATTTCTATATTAAATGTAGGGAAAGGTGATGTATTTTTTTAAAAATTAAGAGAAGGCAAGTAAAAGACAAAAAATCAGAAAATAAAGAAAGTGCGGGAAAAAGTGATGAGAAAGATAAGCAAGACAAACTAGTCAAACAAAACTCCGTAATTTGCGTAGTGGTCAGGAGTTAGTCATGAAAAACAAAAAACGCCAAAATAAATTTTTTTTTTGAGACAGAGCCTGTAGCTATTACCCTGAATAGAGTGCCGAGGCATCACTGCTCACAGCAACCTCCAACTCCTGGGCTTAAGTGATTCTCCTGCCTTAGCCTCCCAAGTAGCCGGGACTACAGGCGTTTGCCAAAACTCCCGGCTATTTTTAGGTTGTAACTGTCACTGTTGTTTGGCAGGCCTGGGCCAGATTTTAACCTGCCAGCTCTGGTGTATGTGGCTGGTGCCTTAGCCACTTGAGCTACAGGAATGGAGCCCAAAATAAAATTTATTGACTCTATTATAGTACAAGGATTTCAAGACACGGTATTGAAAAAATTCCTGCCAGTTACTGCACCTCTAACTCAAAAGTCAGAAGAAAGTAGGCCTGCTGAGCTCCCATGGCAAAGGGTAGTAGAGTCAGAGCCTGGGCCAGATGGTTAGTTCATGCCCAATGCACAGCTGTGGCCAAGTCCTAATTCAAAGACAAACAGTGAAATTCACTCAGCTACTTCTCTTTCTTCTCAAGTTTCCACTGAAAGTGGAAGAAAAAGAAGAATGAAAAAGGAAGGAGGAAAGGAAACTATAATAGCATGGAACAAAAAAGAAACGGTGGTATAGTTAATAGACATCCATAAAATAGAAAAACATGTGCCAGTTAAAGAGTCTGGAAGGACACTCCAAACTGATCCTACCTTGAGGTAGGATGGAATCAGATTAAAGATAACCTCTATTCTACCAGTATCTTATGTATTTTTAAAGACAAAAGCATACCAAGTGTGGTGACTCATACCTGTAATCCCAACACTTTGGGAGTCCAAGGTAGGGGGATTACTTGAGGCCTAGAGTTCAAGACCCATCTGGGCAATAGAGTGAGACCCTGTCTCTATAAAAAAATGTAAAAACTACTAGTTGGGCCTGTTGGCATAAACCTGTAATCCCAGCTACTCAGGAGGGTGTGGCAGAAGAGTCACTTGAGACTAGAAATTGAAGGTTACAATAGACTATGATCATACCATTATACTCCAGCATGGGCAACAGAGTGGAAAAAAAAAAAGTAAAAAGAAATTTGTAGTATTAAAAATAAATGTTTTTTTTTTTTTTGTAGAGACAGAGTCTCACTTTATCGCCCTGGGTAGAGTGCCATGGCGTCACACTGCTCACAGCAACCTCCAGCTCTTGGGCTTAAGCGATTCTCTTGCCTCTGCCTCCCTAGTAGCTGGGACTACAGGTGCCCGCCACAGCGCCCGGCTATTTTTTTTGTTTGTTTTTGCAGTTCGGCCGAGGCCGGGCTTGAACCCGCCACCTTCGGTATATGGGGCCGGCGCCCTACTCGCTGAGCCACAGGAGCCGCCCCAAAAATAAATGTTGTTTTAATGTAAATTAGTTTGAACTGCCAGAAAAAGAGCAGAGAAAATTCTGGTCTAAGATACCACAAATCTTTCTAAGAAAGCTCTCAAAGCCTTCTAAACTCAGGGCAGTGCCTATGGCTCAAGGAGTAGGCTGCTGGCCCCATATACCAGAGGTGGTGGGTTCAAAACCCGGCCCTGGCCAAAAACTGCAAAAAAACCAAAAAACAAACAAACAAACAAACAAACCTTCTAAACTCAAAACCAAAAAAGTAAACAGCATAGTCAATATCCAGATAATCATCAGAGTAACTCTCCAAAGAATTTAGAAAAGCTGGGAAGTCTGTTTACCAATAAACAAACTCACAAGAACCTATGAAGGAATCCAGGGTTGAGAGAGGCAAAATAAACCTGAGGACAACCCAGAATCTTCAATATAGAACCAGAAAGCAAAAGAAAGACAAATTACTTTGAGAGTTAACAACATGAAATTTAAAAAATGATAAGCAGGCTCAGCACCTGTGGTTCAAGCGGCTAAGGCGCGAGCCGCATACACCTGAGCTGGTGGGTTCGAATCCGGCCCAGGCCGCCAAACAATGATGGCTGCAACCAAAAAATAGCCGGGCGTTGTAGCGGGTGCCTATAATCCCAACTTGGGAGGTGGAGGCAGGAGAATTTTAAGCCCAGGAGTTGGAGGTTGCTGTGAGCTGTGATGCCATAGCACTCTACCCAGGGTGACAGCTTGAGGCTCTGTCTCAAAAAAAAACAAAAGGAGGGGCGGTGCCTGTGGCTCATTGAGTAGGGCACCAGCACCATATACTGAAGGTGGCGGGTTCAAACCCAGCCTCGGCCAAACTGCAAAACAGAAAAATCACCAGGCGTTGTGGTGGGCGCCTGTAGTCCCAGCTACTTGGGAGACTGAGGCAAGAGAATCGCCTAAGCCCAGGAGTTGGAGGTTGCTGTGAGCTGTGTGATGCCACGGCACTCTACCAAGGGCGATAAAGTAAGACTCTGTCTCTATAAAAAAAAAAAAAAAAAAAAAATCAAAATACTGTTAAGAAATTATTATAAAGGTGTCATTTCTAAAACCTAATTGAGGTGGAGGAAAAGATATAAAATTGAAATATAAGCCGGTGCCTGTGGCTCAAAGGAGTAGGGCGCTGGACCCATATGCTGGAGGTGGCAGGTTCAAACCCAGCCTCAGCCAAAAACTGCAAAAAAAAAAAAAAAAGAAAATTGAAATATTTAATAATAACAATACAGAAATATAATTAGTAACCCATAACTTTTCTAGAGTTGTGAGAGAGCCTCAAAATCTAGTGGGATTTCTCATGGATCAACTTTTTTTTTTTCCTAGACAGAGCCTCAACCTGCTGCCCTGGGTAGAGTGCTGTGGCATCACAGCTCACAGAAACCTCCAACTCCTGGGCTCAAGTGATTCTCCTGTCTGCACCTCCCAAGTAGTTGGGAGTACAGGCACCTGCCACCACGCCCAGCTATTTCTGCTTGTAGCCGTCATTCCTGTTTGGCGGGCCCGGGCTGGATTCGAACCCACCAGCTCAGGTGTAGGTGGCTGGCGCCTTAGCTGCTCGGGCCACAGGCGCCGAACCTGGATCAACTTTTTTTAACGGCTTTTTTTTAAGAGATAGTCTTGCTATGTTGCCCACAGTGGAGCGCGGCAGCTATTCACTGGTGTGATCATGGCACATTAGAGCTTTGAACTCCTAGGCTCAAGGAAGATGACTCTCTTCAACAAGGATTTTTCTCTCTACTTACCATCTAAAATGCTTGGCAGCTATGGCAAATCAGGAAAACTTCTTAATGAGAAGAAAGCAATAATGACCTCTTTCCCTAAGTATGGCTAGTCCATCCTGGAGTAACTGACCTCCTATAATTAGTAAGTCCCCAAATGGATACTCAATATCCTTCCTAAGAATCCATATAATTGAAAAAAGACAATGGGAAGAAAAAAGAATATATGAAGGAAAAATAAAAAAGAAATGAAAAAAAATGAAAAGAAAAAAACAAGAAAAGGAACATTAGGAACATATTCAAATAAAGAATGAAATAATTTCAATAAAAAATACGTACTGAGTTCTTATTCCACATTTTGATAATTCGAGAGTCTGCAGATAAAATCAAATCTAATGAATCCTGGAAATGAACTGACTTAATGGGCAGCCCATACTGGTGATCCTTAACTAGCAATGGCTTATCAGATCGAAGATCATATAATAAAACCTAAAAGAAAAAAACAAGTTATTGGCAAACACTTTTTCTTAAAAAAGGAACATTTAAAATTTAGAATAATGGTAGCCATTTGCTTCATTACTTCTTTATGAACACAATGAATACCCTTACTCAGGGTGCTAAGATTCTAAAGCCAAAAGTATTCTAGAAAAAATCTCTTAAATTGCCCATAGAGCATAAAGTTTTATGAATTCAACCTAAGAGTAATTTTTTTTTTTTTTTTGAGACAGAGTCTCAAGCTGTCGCCCGTGGCATCACAGCAACCTCCAATTCCTGGGCTCAAGCAATTCTCTTGCCTCAATCTCCCAAGTAGATGGGACCTCAGGTGTCCGCCACAACGCCTGGCTCTTTTTTGGTTGTAGCTGTCATTGTTCTTTGGCAGGCCTGGGCTGGATTCGAACCCGCCTGCTCTGGTGTATGTGGCTGGCGCCTTAGCTGCTTGAGCTACAGGCGCAGAACCCTAAGAGTAAATTTTAAGCATACTAAGTTTGAGAATTTCTGAGCTATACTAAGAAAGAAACAAAAGGAAAGCCTGAGAATTTGTTTCATTTGTGAATTCCGAGGGTGTCCTATACACCAGGCACTATCTGTAGCAGCGAATGAAAGGCACAATGAGGAATAGTGCTGGTAGGTTCTGGACAATAGGTGTTAGCAAGGTTATGATATTTCAGGAGAAGAGAGAATCTCCTCTGCTTCTGTCACTGTGACAGATGTAGTAAATGACAACAGAAGTGTTATATCTAGTAGAGGCAGAGTTTCAGATGTCTGGCAGGGGTAGGACTAACCAAGAAGTGTGTGGGCTCTACCTTGAAGGAAAGGAGGGAAGGAAGAAGTACTCCTAGGCCAGCAATGCTACGCTATGTTCTGCCTGGGATGTGGGTAATGGAGGTATGTCAAAAAAGGATTCTCATGGCCAGGCACAGTGGCTCATGCCTGTAATCTCAGCACTTTGGGAGGCTGAGGCAGATGGATTGCCTGAGCTCACGGGTTTGAGACCAGTCTGGGCCACAGCAAGACCCCACCTCTAAAAATAGCCTGGCATTATTGTGGGCACCTATAGTTCCACCTACTCAGGAGGCTGAGGCAAGACAAACACTTCAGCCCACAAAATTGGAGTTGCTGTGAGCTATGATGCCATGGCGCTCTACCTAGGGCAACAAAGTAAGACTCTGTCTCAAAAAAAAAAAAAAAAAAAAAAAA
Organism: Arctocebus calabarensis; assembly: GCA_963573935.1. NCBI lineage: Eukaryota > Metazoa > Chordata > Mammalia > Primates > Lorisidae > Arctocebus > Arctocebus calabarensis. The sequence goes on from CAUYON010143979.1 coordinate 8,191, forward strand.
GCTCCTCAAATACATAAATTTTGAATATGAACACATTTCTTGTCCATAGGAATTCTTCAGAGCCTTCAACATGCACTGAAACCCATTATGAATCTCCAAAAGTAGGAATCTGGCCAAATTCTGTTCCATACACAAGAAAAATGTTCCAAACCATTCCTGAGAGCTCACTTGAAGCCTACCCTCACTGTAGCTTCAGCTCCAAAGCACCTCAGACCAAGACTAAGGCTAGAGTCAGATTTATCAAGGTGCTAGAAGAATCTAGCACTCTGGAGTCCCCTCCCCACTCTACCCCACTTTCTGTTTTGTGTGTTTGTTTTGGAGACAGTGTTTCACTTTGTTACCCTGGGTAGAGTACTGTGGCACCATAGTTCACCACAACCTCAAACTCTTGGGCTCAAGCGATTCTCTTGCCTCAGCCTCCCAAGTAGCTGGGACTATAGGTGCCCACCACAATGCCTGGCTATTTCTAGAGATGGGGTCTCACTCTAGCTCAGGCTGATCTCGAACCCATGAGCTCAGACAACCCACCCACCTTGGCCTCCCAGAGTGCTGCGATTATAGGCTTGAGCCACTTGCACCCAGCCTTCACTTTCTATTTTCATCGTGTATTTCTCACAACATATAAATGCCTCTGAAATGGCAACTTATACATGAAGTTTCCAAGTTAAACATATTTACCTGCCCTGTGGATGTTCCAACTGCCATGGTCAAGGCACCATTAAATTTCAAAGCAGAGATTGTTGGTAAACTGTTTATCCTGAAAGGCGAAATATTCATGCTCCATGAATATATTACCAAACCCTTTCAAGTAACAAGTTCATGACCAATAGTCACTTCAAATCTAATGGGAGAAATCAGATTTCTAGCCATCTGTTTAACATGTTTAGGAAGAAGTACTCCTAGGCCAGCAATGCTACGCTATCCAAACTATTTAAACAGATGGCTATCCAAACTATTATCAAAATTTTAAAATATGCCTTATACATGTATCTAAATGTATCTACCTTCAGCTCCCATTTTAATTAAGCCAGGATAAGGAATTTACAGAAACATCCCCCTCTTCACTTAAAAGGAAACAATTTGATATTTGGACATGGGTATACTTATTTACATTTTTTCCATTACCAGATAAATAAAATAAAAGACCAATCTCCAAAAGAGGACCCTAGAATCTCTCAAAGTATCAAAGGCAGAACAAATGGCATGGCCATGACATTAGAATGTGCTCCTCACCCACCAGCCAAGAGCATCAGCACCAACAGCAAAGGTCTCCAACGGAAGGAGCCCTGATGATCAGTCAGCATGGCCCACATGCTCAGCCTGGGCAGGCCTATGGTCTGGCTATTGGCATCATCAGGTCTCTTCTGTCCCCTAAAGCCTCAACTTGTAACTACTGAACCTTAAGACCTCATATCCACATCACTTTTAGTCATTTAATCTTCAAAATGAACTTTAGGATCATTTTTCAGTATGGTGACATACTTTTCTCACTTAATCAAACTTTGTTTCTTAATAAAATTGTCTTTTTCTTCATATATGTATTTACTAAGTTTATCCCTCAGTATTTTATAATTTGTTATTATGAATGAAACTTTTTTCATTGTATCTAACTGGATATTGCCAATAAATATCAAACTCACTGATTTTCACACCTTTGGTGACCCATTTACTTAACTCTCACATGAATTCTCACTGGTTTACAGTTGATTCTACTGAGTTTCTCAGGCAATCATACGCCATCTGCAAATGACAGCTTGTTTGCCCTACAAATAATTAAGTTACACTATTTCTCTTTCATATTGCATTGCCCCCACCTTATAGAACAGCAGTTCTCAACCTGTGGGCTGTGATCTCTTTGGGGGTTGAAGGGGGACCCTTTCACAGGGGTTGCCTAAGACCATCCTGCATATCAGATATTTACATTAAGATTCATAACAGTAGCAAAATTACAGTTATGAAGTAGCAAGGAAAATAATTTTATGGTTGGGGGTCACAACAACATAAGGAACTGTATTATTAAAGGGTCGTGGCATTAGGAATGTTGAGAACCACTGTTCTGGAACTTTGTTAAATAACAGAAATGACAACTTATAAGACTGTTAGAGGAAATAAAAAGAAAGCTGAGCATAAAAAGTAACAAGTAAAATCAGCTGAAACAAAATTAGCAAGAAAAAACATTTAACATCCTAGTATATATTCTTATTTTTTCCTACAACTATGCTTACATGTTTATTGCTTTTTTTACAAAAATGTGATAAAACTCTATAGGGAACTGTATGATTTGCTGTTCCACTTAAAGGCATATTTGCAGAGGGAATAAAGTGGTGGTGGTACTGGGTAAAAGACATATTTGGAATATCTTTCCCTGGTAATAAATACACTTCTGCAACATAATTCTTAAAGGCTAAATAGTGTGTATGCCATCGATAGATATGATTTTATCTGTAAAATACAAAGCCAAACAATTAACTTTGTGAACTCATTCTAGAAAATGTGCTACATTCTCACTGCTTAATATCACTACAGTCACCTTCAAAGTACTTCCCTTAGGAAGCTACCTACCAATGCCAGCACCTACTCTATCCTTCAAAATACTTTTTCTAGAACGACTTCGTAAAGTTAATGGTTAGATTTTTGTACAATGACAGCTCTGATGGCCAGTCCATAAAATGAGTTCCAAAACTGCTCTGGTGGACTAGGCACTGTAGTCAGTCTTCTTGAACTTAATCGTCCAACCTTGTATAATACAATAATAACACCTATAGCAAAAGGTTGGTGCATTAAATAAATTAATATACATAAAGAACTTAGAATAGTACCTGGCAAATACAAAGTACTATCTGTCAGGTACTATATCTATTAAGCTTAATGAAACAGTATCTGCAGGCTCTAACACTTTGATATTATTATTATTATTATTTTAGAGATGGAGGCCTTATTATGTTGCCGAGACTGTTCTTGAACTCATGGCATCAAATGATCCTCCTATCTCAGCCTCCTGAGTAGCTGGGATTATAGGTGCAAGCTGCCACATCCAGCTCACTTTAATATTGTTATTTTTTAATTTCTTTTATTTTAAGCTACCTATCATGTATGTATGGATGTATTTATTTTAGAAACAAGGTCCCACTCTGTCACCAGGGCCAAAGTGCAGTGGCATGATCACAGCCCACTGCAACCTCGAGCTCCTGAGCTCAATCAATCCTCTGGCTTCAGTCCCCCAAACAGCAGGGACTGTAGTTGTGAGCTGTTACACTGTGTCTGACCTTTATGTTATCAACAATGCTGCGATGGATGGCCTGGGCTCAGGAGGGTGAGGATACACACGCTAAGTCTGTGGGGAGACATTTGAACTCATACTATGTTTTCTGTATGGCAATTTAGCAATGTACCAAAAACCTTAAAATCATGTATGCTGTTTAACCCAGAAATTCAGGTGCTAAAATGTTTTTCTCAGGATATAATCATAAAATTATAAATGAATGTCTAATAGTGAAAAGTACAACTCCTCTGTGCACCAATAGGGACCTGGTTACTTAAATTAAACTTTCTTTTTGTACACAGAAGACATTTTTACTCTCTTTTTCGTATTTCTAACATTGCTTAGCATCTTTTTTTATAAAAGTATAAAATCATTATTTCAAAATAATAACTTATAGGGTGGCACCTGTGGCTCAGTGAGTAGGGCACCAGCCCCATATATCGAGGGTGGCGGGTTCAAACCTGGCCCTGGCCAAACTGTAACAAAAAAGTAGCCGGATGTGTGGTGGATGCCTGTAGTCCCAACTACTCTGGAGGCTGACGCAAGAGAATTCATCTAAGCGATAAATAAATAAAAATAAAATATTTTCTTTTTTTAGAGACAGAATTTCACTTTGTCACCCTGGGTAGAGTGCTGTAGCATCACAGCTCACAGCAACCTCCAGCTTCTGGGCTTAGGCCAGGAGTCCTCAAACTACGGCCCGCGATATGGCCCGCTGAGGACATTTATCCACCTGCCAGGTGTTTTTGCCTCCACTGCCTGTCCTTAGCAGCGGACTCATCCCAGGGCCCCAAAATCTATTAGCAGAAAAATCATTGGTTGCATTCCCAAACAAAACGTGTGGATTCACTGGAAAAGTTGCAAAAGGAGTTCCAATTTAGATTTAAAGAGCTTCATCTCCATAACAGGACATACAGCTTTCCCATAACCCTTTTCTATTGATATTGAAAATGTGGAGGTCAATCCCTGAAGTCGCCATCCCGATGCCCCTCTGCCAGCTGCTCCGGCGCTACCTCGGTGGCCGGCCGGCAAGCCGGAGGCAGGCGCTGCAAGGTGCGGCAGGGGCGGCCAAGTGCTCCTGCGACTCTGGGTCCAGCTCTGCACGGGTGGCTTTCCGGCTTCTCCATGGGGCTGGCCTGTGGCGCCCAGATGCTCTAAGAATGTTTCCACTGTTGCTGGAGGACACACGCAGTGGGATTCAGAATTCCTGGAGAATTGCCTTTGTGAGAAGCTGGAAGTATTTCTTTAAATTCCATCTCTTAGGGCCTGTGGCTCATCAAGTAGGGCGCTGGCCCCATATACCAAAGGTTGCGGGATCAAACCTAGCCCTGGCCGAACTGTAAAAACAGAAAAATAGCTGGGTGTTGTGGCGGGTGCCTGTAGTCCCAGCTACTTGGGAGGCTGAGGCAAGAGAATCGCCTAAGCCCAGGAGTTAGAGGTTGCTGTGAGCTGTGTGACACCACGGCACTCTGAGGGCGATAAAGTGAGATTCTGTCTCTACAAAAAATAAAATAAAAATAAATAAATAAATAAATTCTATCTCTTAGTTTTTCTAAGAAACATCAAGAAACCATGAACAACATTTAGTAATGAAGAGTTTGACTGCCACTTGCTTGATGAAGGTTTTACTGCCAAGGACATTCTGGACCAAAAAATCAATGAAGTTTCCTCTTCTGATGATAAGGATGCCTTCTATGTAGCAGACCTCGGAGATGTTCTGAAGAAACAC
>CAUYON010143981.1:0-10448 GCA_963573935.1 Arctocebus calabarensis
AAACAAAAAAATAGCCGGGTGCTGTGGCGGGCGCCTGTAGTCCCAGCTACTAGGGAGGCTGAGGCAAGAGAATCGCTTAAGCCCAAGAGCTGGAGGTTGATGTGAGCAGTGTGACGCTACGGCACTCTACCCAGGGCGATAAAGTAAGACTCTGTCTCTACAAAAAAAAAAAAAAAAAAAACCCAAAAAACTGCTCACTAGCTGTAGGAAATTAAGCCATAAGTGGCAGTACTCTGCCCTAGAGCGTCCCCCAGTGGCCGCTGATGGCAAAGTTTGGGACATCCTCTGACTTCAGCAAAGGGGCATCCCCATTTGGGGAGCAATTGTGTACTTAATTAATGTACTTAATTAAGTATGTGAGTCCTTGCATGATCTGTCCCCAGCACCTCCCCATTCCCACCTCCTCCTAGCTCCTACTTTTCCCCCCACTAGCTCACACCCCATGGTCACTGAATCCAGTCCCCATTCCTCAAACAAGCAGTCACAGCCCAGCCCTGGGACCTTTGCAAGGGCAGTGATCTCTGCCTAGAAAGATATTCCTTTTCCCTGGAAATCTTTGAGTTCTCCCTCACATTCACAGGGGAGTGTCATCTTCCCTAGGCAAGAAGGCCTTCCCTGATCACCCTGTTTAAAACTGCAATCACCTTCCCACACACTCAGCCCTCTTCCTGGCCTTTTCTTCCATAATAACAACCGACTTCTTTGTAGCTTTTTGTATCTGGTTCCCCAGTGCCTGGCACGTAGTAGGTGCCCCAAAAGAGATGCGTGGAATCGCTGAATATTATTTCATAGCCACCGGTAAGGCTGTCATCTTCCCCGTTGGAGAGATAGAGTTCAGGGTGTCCTGGCATGCAGCTCACACAGCTGGGATTTGAACCTGTGATTTAAGGGGGCTGCTATGTCCAGTACCTCTTTCCTCTTGCCCTGCTAGTCACCATGCCCTGCTCTGCTGTGGGTCTCTGGGCTCCTTACCTGCCCCTTCACTGCCTCATCTTGTGGTGCAAGGGTATGAGATCTACCTCTGCACCTTCTGCCTCAGGCCCTGGCTCCTGTAATTCTTTTCAGCTGTACTCCGCCAAGCTCAGAGTGCAAGGCTCTGGGCTAGGCAGCAACACGGTGGAGTGGATGGAAATAGATCACAGGCCACTGAGAGCACAGAGGAAGTACAAGTCAGGGAGGAAACCTAGAGGAGGGGGCTTCCCAGAGGCAACCTGATGGGGAAGGAGGGGTAAAGTGGAGGAGAGGGAGAGTCCATGGGAGAGGGGAGCTGCCCAGAGGTCAGAGAGAAGGTGGTGAGAGGAGGGTAGAGGCTGACCCTGGGGTAATGAATCTGTGTTTTGGTTTGTCCATGGGGCTGCCAACGTTGTGGAGGGGCTGTGGAGCTCCCTCTGGCTGGGAGCTCTACAAGAGAGAGCTGCAGAGGGCAGGGAGGGAGACCCACAGGAGGCCCCTGAAGCCATCAAAAGGAGGAAGCAGCCAGCTCAAGGGCAAACTTCAGGTTTCTGGCTTTGACAGCCCAGCAGATGGGAGGAAGGGGACAGAAGGGGTCAGACTCCCTCCTTCCTCTACTTAGAAGCCTCCATAGCTTTCACCATACTAAAAAAAAAAAAAAAAAAAAAGCCAAAGTCCCCTTCCAGAGTCCGCAAGTCCCTGCAAAACCAAACCTGTGACTCCTCCCACTATCCACCCCCACCTTCACCTTTCTACCCTGTGCTTATGGGGCTCCAGCCACAATGCATTGCAGCACATTCCTACCTCAGAGCCTTTGCATGGGCCGTTCCCACTGCCCGGGATGTTTTTTCCCCAGGTCCCTGGATGGTTCACCTTGAGATCTCTGCTAAAATGTCAACTTTTTAGAAAGTGGTGCTCACTCCCCCCATACTCTCTCCTTTTTTTTTTTTTTTTATTAAGTCCTATACACATAGATCATGAATGCATTTATGTATATGTGGGGTACAATGTGTTGATTTTTTTATACAATCTGATGTACTTATATCAAACCAATCAACATAGCTTTCGCCTCATTTACTTGATTATTGTGTTAAGACATTTATGTTCTACACTTGACAGATTTGACTTGTACCCTTGCAATATGCTCCATAGGTATGGTCCTGCCATTTACCCTCCCTCTATCAAACCTTCCCACTCCATTTCTCTCCTTCATCTATAGTTGTGTTCTATCTTGCATAAGAAAGTGTGAGTAAATATAAGTTGGTTTCATAGAAGTACTGAGTACATTGGATATTTTTTCCTCCATTCTTGAGATACTTTACTCAGGAGAATATGTTCCAGGTCCCTCCATGTAAACATAAAAGAGGTAAAGTCTCCATCTTTTTTTAAGGTTGCATAGTATTCTATGGTATACATATGCCGTGGGCACTTGAGCTTCTTCTATGACTTGCTATTACTAATTGAGCTGCAATGAATATGGTGCAAATATCTTTTTTGCAAAGTGATTTTTGGTCTTTTGGATATACTCCTAGTCATATTCTCTCCTTTGGGTACATTTTCCACGGTAGCACTTATGGCCGGATGGGGACTTAGTTAACTACCCACTGAGTGGATGATCTGGGCTTGGTTTTATTTATTTATTTTTTTTGAGATAGAGTCTCACTTTGTAGCCCTGGGTAGAGTGCTGTGGCGTCATAGCTCACAGCAACCTCAAAACCCTGGGCTCAAGTGATCCTCTTGTCTCAGCCTCCCATTCAGGCACCTGCTACAAAGCCCAGCTAGCTTTTGCTCAGGCTGATCTCGAACTCCTGAGCTCGAGCAATCCACCACCTTGGCATCTTAGCCTGCTACAGTTTGTTCTTTTGATTTGTTTCATCTTCATTCATAAACAAATGAACAAGCACCCACTCCTTGCCCCCTGGCCATGGAATGAAAGCCAGGCCCACCCAGGATGGGACTTTATCCTTGAGGCGTAGCTGGTGGGAAAGACAGACATTTAATAGCTAAGTCCAGGCCCAAGCAGGGGAGCAGAACATGGAGAGTCAGTGTGCTGTGAGCGTGGATATGAAAAATACTGACACAGTTCTGGGGGTCAAAGCTTTTCAGAGGAAGAGAGGAATAGAGACCAGGAAGAGAGGCCCTGGAACTCTTTGTGTGCATGTGAGAGAGGGGTGGGGGAAAGAATAGGCACTGTGGGAGGAAGCTGGACAGAGAAGGTGATGGAAAGGTAGCAGGAGACCATGTTAAGGCATTAGGGGCAATAGGGAGCCATAGAGGATTGTAGGCAAGGAGGAATGCAATAAAGCTTTCATTTTGCGAAGATTGTTCTGGCCTCAGGGTGGAGATCAGATGGGAAAGACCCAGGAGGAGGCATCTAAGGGAAAGGAATTCTTTGAACAGCCTTCACCCCCTACACCTCCACACCCCCCACCCCGCAGTTCAGCACTGCTTGGCAGCCAGGGTGACCTTTTAAAGCATCTTCATCGAACATTTATGTATCAACTTCCTATTTGCACCAGGCGCTGTGCTGGGCCCTGGGGAGCTGGCCACAGACAATACCTAGTATGCAAACCTCACCATGGAGAGCCAAAATCTAGTGGGAGAGAGTTAATAAGCAGATAAGTAAAATGCATGCCATGCTGGTGGGAGTTCTCTGGAGAAGTAAAGCCAGGACAGGGTAGAGGAGTGCTGGGGCTAGCAGGACCTTCCTGAGCAGGTGACATTGGAGTAAAGGCCAAAAGGAGATGTGGGAGGAGCTGCAAAGGTATCTGGGGAAGAAGGAACAGCCCATGCAAAGCTCCTAAAGTAGGACTGTGCCTTGTGTGTCACATTGCTGGGGGTTTGGGCTTTTGCTGCGAACTACTTGAGAGCCATGGACTGTTGTGGGTAGAGGAGGGCAATGACCTATGCAGAGGGTGCTCACAGGTGCCCTCTGCTGGCTATGGAGCAATACTCTATAAAGGGAGGATTGTTCAGGAAGGTGGTGGGGCTGAATCAGAGAGGAGGCCCAGGAAAGCTGGTAGAGAACAGATTGGATGTAGTATGAGAGAAGAGGGATCTAAGCTGATTGTGTGGTCCTAGAATATCTGGGGTGGCTAGGTTGCTATCTGCTGAGATTGGGAGGGGGAATGAAGATGCAGGGATGGGGAAATGGACTCAGGGAGACCAACAACCCTGTGTGAAGCCACACAGCAGATTTAGACCCAGGAGCTTTTGGACTCTAAGCTGCTGCTTCCCCAGGGACACATGTGGATTCCCAAAGGCTTCCTGGAGGAGGTGGGTGACAGGTGGCTGGGTTTGAGGAGTGGGCAGGATGCAGGAGGTACGGCCAGAGGTTTGTGTCTGGAGGGGCTGGCTGCTGCTGGAAAGGGGCAAGACTGTGAGGGGCTCAGAACTCCCCTACCTTACCCCGCCCAGGCACTCAGACTCCCACCCACTTGAGTACAGAGGGTTGCCATGGTAACCACAGGCTAGGGCAGACTAGAGGCACCCCCTTTTTCTCTGACAGCCAGCATTTCCTCCTGTTACCCTCCCCAGGGCACCCGAGGGCAGAATCTGAGCCTCAGTGGCCCACCCTATTGTGCCCACCCTTGCTTTGAGATGGACTTAGGGCTGGACCCAAACACAGGCAGGTGGGTGGGTAGTTGGCATGGGTGTTCAACTGTGTAACCCACAAGTCGACAAGCCTGTGGTCAGGTGTCCATCAGTTCCCACATGTGAAATGGGGCCACCTAAGACAACTGAGGTGCTAGGTGGGGACAGATACAGTTGTGGACTCACCTGGTCTGGTAGGAACGGAACCTCTAGGCATGTGCAGCTCTGAGGACATATAGTCACTCGAATGTAGCAGAGGCCTCGGAAGGGAGCCTTTTTGGTTCCTAGGGTCTCCCCAGATCACCAGACCTCCCTGGGTTCGAGGCTCACTTAACAGTGGCATTCGCCAGGGTATGTCTCTCCAGCTATGGGGCCTCTCTTTCCTCCTGTAAAATGTGGGTACAAGTGCCTCCCTTACTAAGCTTTTATGAGGATTAAATGAGCTGCATGTGGAAGGTGTTCCAAATGGGACATGGAGGTGTCAGTCTTTGTGCTTGACATCTTGGACAGGTCCTTACTGGAGAATCTGGCCAGACCCCCTGCCCCCATCCTGGCCATTTGTTGTTCTGTGTGAATGGTGTCCACAAACTTGTGCTCTGCTTCACCTGTCGCTCACTGCCTAAGTGTCCTGACCCCAATCTAGGTTTTCTAGGGCTACCGTAACAAAGTGCTACTGACTGGGAGGCTTTAGCAACAAAGTTTACTGTCTCACAGCTCTGGAGGTTCCAAGTCCAAGATTAAGGTGTTAGCAAGGTTGATTTCTTTCTGAGGTCCTTGAGGGGGAATCTTTACTAGGCCTTCCCCCTAGTTTCTGGTAGTTGCTGGCAATCTTTGGTAATTCCTTGGCTTCTGCAAGCACCATTCCCATCTCTGCATTCATTGTCACATGGCTTTCTTGTGTGCATGCCTATCTGTCCCTAGATTTACTCTTTCTACAAGGGCTCCAGTCATATTAGATTTAAGACCCATGCTAATGACTTCATTTTAAATTATATGTATAAAGACTCCAAATGTGGCTATATTCAGGGGTGTCAAGAGTTAGGACTTCAACATATTTTGGGAGGACGTGGATACACATTAATCCTTAACAGCTCCCAGTCCACCACCAAAGTCATAGGGATGGTCAGGCCTGGGTCTCCCATCTACCAAGTGGGACTGGTTCCCTCTGGGGATGCGCAGAGCTTCTGAGGTAAGCTTCAAGCACCTGGAGAATTCCATGTGCACCCCTCAGGCAATGGTGCCCAGCCTGTGCAGGTCAGATGTAGCCAGCTCAAATTCAAAGGACAGATGCCTGTTTCCAGCAGTTTTCACCATCATCCTTTTTTTTTTTTGAGACAGAGTCTCACTTTGTCACCCTCGGTAGAGTGCCGTGGCATCACAGATCACAGCAATCTCAAACTCTTGGGCTTAAGTGATTCTCTTGCCTCAGCCTCCCAAGTAGCTGGGACTTCAGGCACCTGCCACAACACCCAGCTATTTTTTGGTTGCAGTTGTCATTGTTGTTTGGCAGGCCAGCTCTGGTGTATGTGCCTTGTGCTCTAGCTGTTGAGCTACATCTTTTTTTTTTTTTTCTTTTTGAGACAAAGTCGCACTTTGTCACCCTTGGTAGAATGCCCTGACATCATAGCTCATAACAATCTGAAACTGCTGGGCTCAAGCAATCCTCTTGCCTCAGCCTCCCAAGTAGCTGAGATTACAGGCATCTGCCACAACACCCAGGTAGTTTTTCTATTTTTAGTAGAGACAGGGTCTTGCTCATGCTGTTCTCCAACTCCTGCTCAGGTGATCCACCTGCCTCGGCCTCCCAGAGTGCACGAGCCACCATGCCCAACCATTCATCATCATCTTTAATCACTCCCCCTGTGTTCATTCAGTAAACATTTGTTTGGGGATATACTCTGTGTTCTAAGGACCAAGAGAGCAGTCAGGGAAACCAAGTCCCTCCCTCATGAGTTTCCATTCTCCTGGGAAAGGGGATAGAAAGGAAATCCACAAGTAGGCAAGAAAAGTTATGGAGTAGTGATGTGATTGATGGGGTTATGGACTGAATTGTGCCCCCTCCCCCAAATTCATATTTTGAAGCCATAACTCCCAATGTATTTGGAGATAGGGTTGTTAGGGAGGTAATTAAGGTTAAATGAGATCAAACGGGTGAGGCCCTGCTGTGAGAGGACTGGTGTCCTACTAAGAAGGGAAAGAGAGAACCCAGTCTTTCTCCCTGTGTGTGTATGCGCACAAGAAGAGTCTGTGAGGGCACAAAGAGAAGGCGGCTGTCTTTAAGCCAGGAAGAGAGCCCTCAACTGAAGCTGAATTTGCCAGCTCCTTAGTCTTGGATCTGGCCTCCAGAACTGTGAGAAAGTAAATTTCTGCTATTTAAGCCACCCAGTCTGTGGTACTTTGTCATGGTAGCCCAAGCTGACTAATACAGATGGTGACTGTGGTAACAAGGGACACTTTTTCCTTGCTATGTTCCAGGTCCAGCCCTATTTACTATGTATGAATCTGTCCTTTGCACAGCTTTATACCCTGTAAGGTATAAAAACAGACACAAGAGGTTACAGGATGACGGGCTGCAGAGGCAGGCATGGACCACAGGGAACTATGATGCAAGATGGCCAAGGCCTGTGTCTGGGTCTCCTCTGCGTAGGGCACTTCTTAGCCTAAGGGACATGGGGTTTGGGACACACGCTGAAGCTGTGAGGTGGTCACCTAAGTGGCTGTAGGAGACCCAGCAAAAGTGTTTGAGGGGTTAAAGCAGAGGGCACATGTGTCAAGATCATCTTTAAACGGACCTCTCTGGAGGCCGGGTGCAGTGGCTCATGCCTATAATCGTAGCATTCTGGGAGGCCCTGGTGAGTGAGTTCCCTGAGCTCAGGAGTTTGAGACCAGCCTGAGTAAGGGCAAGACCCCATCTCTACTAAAAATAGAAAAATTAGCCAGGCATCGTGGCAGGTGCCTATAGTCCCAGGTACATGGGAGGCTGAGACAAGCGGATCGAGCTAGTCCAAGAGTTTGAGGTTACTGTGAACTATGATGCCATGGTACTCTATCCAGGGTGACACAGTGAGACTCTATCTCAAAAAAAAATAAAAGGACCCCTCTGGAATGGACTGAGTCTGGAGGACATTTTGCTCAATGAAATAAGCCAGACACCGAATGATAAATATCCCATGATCTCACTTATCTGTGGAATCTTAAAAAAAAAAAAAAAGTTGAACTCAAAAGCAGCGAGTAGAGTAAAACAGTGGTTATGGCCTTGGGGCAGGGGAAAGAGGGAATGTGAGTCGAGGGTTACACGCTTTCAGCACGGTGACTATAGCTAATAATGTACATACTTGAAATTTGCTGAGAGAGTCGACTCAAGTATTCTTACCACCACCACAACAAAAAACACCTGGTAACTAGGAAGAGGTGATGGATGTGTTGTTGGTTATGTTGACTGTGGTAATTATTTCTCAGTGTACATAGATAGCAACACATGTTGTACACCTTAAATATATACGATTTTTGTCAATTACACCTCAGTAAACCTGGAGGGAAAACAAAAGACCCCTGTGTGGAAACAACTCCAAGTATCTATCACCAGGTGGATGGATAAACAACATGTGGTCCATCTATATCATAGAATATTATGCAGCCATGAAAAGAACAAGGCTCTGATCCATGCTGCAAAGTGAATGAACCTCAAACACATGAGGGTTCTTTTTGAGAGATGCTAAACACAAAGGCCACATAGTATATGATTCTGTTTATTTGAAACATCTAGAATAGGTTAAGTTCATAGAGATGGAAAGTAGATTTGAGGTTACCAGGGGTTGGGGGAGAGGAAAGGGGAGTTATTGTTTAATGTTTGAGATGAGAAAAAAAAGTTTTGGAAACAGATAGTTACTTAACATTGAGAATGTAATTAGTGCTGCTGAATTGTAGTTCACTTACTGGTTAAAATGACCATGTAATTAATGCCACTGAATTGTACACTTAGAAATGTTTTTGTTTGTTTGTTTGTTTGTTTGTTTGTTTGTTGGGGGGGAGTTGTGATTTTTGGCTAGGGCTGGGTTTGAACTCCCCAAACTACCACCTCTGGCATATGGGGCCAGCGCCCTACTCCTTTGAGCCACAAGTGCTGTCCCAGTTTTTTTTTGGTTTTGTTTTTTTGGACAGATTCTCCTTCTGTGCCCTGGGTAGAGTACCATAGCATCATAGCTCATAGTGACCCCAAATTCCTGGGCTTAAGCAATCCTCTTGCCTCAGGCTCCTGAGTAGCTGGGACTATAGGCACCTGCCACAATGTCCAGCTAGTTTTTCTGTTTTAGTAGGGACGAAGTCTTGCTCTTGCTTAGGTTGATCTTGAACTCCTGAGCTCAAGCAAGTGCTGGGATTACAGGCGTGAGCCACTGTGCCTGGCCAGAAATGGTTTAAATGGTTCAAATTATACCATAATTTTTCTTTAAAGGGCCCTCTTGTCTTCCAGGAGATCCTAGACTTTGGGGACAGGAGGGCTGTAGGGCAGTTGGGAAGTGGTCAGGGCCCAGGGCTAGAGAGGCAGACGCTGAGGACAGATGGGTGGACAAACGCTAGCATGTTCTAGAGGTATAGACAGACCAGAACTTACTCCTGAGCTGGGTTTAGGGGTAAGGGAAAGAAGTTAAGGGTTTTTAACTTCTGGGTTGGGGCTGATATGGGTGGGTACTTTGTTTTGGTGTGGTCATACTAAAGGTGCCCTGGAGACCCCTAATGGAGACGTAGGTGGTAAGAGAGGGGCAGGGCTGGAGGGCAAAACTGCGGTGGTCATCACATTATAGGAGCTGTCTAAAGGTGTGAGGCTGGATGGGGAAGAGGCCCCAGGACTCCATCTGGGGTCTCAGCATTCCAGGGTGTAGCCTGGGAGGGGCAAAGGAGCCCCCCCTTTCAGATGGTTGTTCCTTGTGTTCTGACTGTCGCTCTGCTACAAACAGCGCCTTTTGATGGATCCTATTCTGGCCCAACATGCAGATAGACTGCTGTCCTTACTAGTACCCTGCAAATCTGCAGAGCTGGGGCACTGCAGCCCAGGAAGCTGAAGAGAAGCTCAGGGGTACACGCAGGTATGAGGCAGAGTCAGGATCTAGACTTGTGTGGTTTGTGTGCCTCCAGACCCTGCTGTTTGGTGGTCCCCTCACCATTTTAACTTCACCTAAGCAGTTGAACTTCCTGCTTTGATGCCTGATGCAGGGGGAAAGAACACTCTCTAAGAGCCTGAGAGACGAGTACTTGTCAAGCTGGGGTCAGTGCCTCCCCCAAACCTGATCACAGCTATGACAGAAATAAGGAAGTTAATATAACTAAGGGAGCCTCCCCACTCCCAATATGAAATGCTATCAAATGATCCTGAAGTGCCACAGGCAAAGTCTGGTCAGGCTGCCAGGGGACACATGGCTGTGGAGTGGGGACTTCCTGAAGGCTTGGGCTATGGGGATGGGACAGAGTTGCTGTAGGCATGGGGAGGGGGTATTCAGGGCTGCCCAGCAGATATTACCTTTCATTTCTCACATGAGGAGACCGAGGTGTGGAGGGGGTTATTCCTGCCCTGTGGATGTGCCTCTGTGATCTTTATTTATTGAGGAACTGTATTCCTGCCTGCCTCAAGGGGTTTGTGTTCTCGTGAGGAAGGCCAACAACAGATCTGCCAATATAAAAAAGGTCATTTTAGGGTGGCTCCTGTGGCTCAGCGAGTAGGGCGCCGGCCCCATATACCGAAGGTGGCGGGTTCAAGCCCGGCCTCTGACGAACTGCAAAACAAAAAAATAGCCGGGCGCTGTGGCGGGCGCCTGTAGTCCCAGCTACTCGGGAGGCTGAGGCAAGAGAATCGCTTAAGCCCAAGAGCTGGAGGTTGCTGTGAGCAGTGTGACGCCACGGCACTCTAC
>CAUYON010143982.1:0-12591 GCA_963573935.1 Arctocebus calabarensis
GCGGGCACCTGTACTCCCAGCTACTTGGGAGGCGGAGGCAAGAGACTCGCTTGAGCCCAGGAATTGGAGGTTGCTGTGAGCTGTAATGCCACGACACTCTACCCAGGGTGACAGCTTGAGGCTCTGTCTCAAAAAAAAAAAAAAAAGTCTAACTTCGTTTTCAATACCCTGATAGGCCCAATTTAAACCTCCCCCTGCTGTACTGTCCTAGTGCAATACTCAAATCTCTACTTTTCTTTTAAATGCAGAGACAAAAGAAAATATCCGAACTGAAAGTTTAGCTTTGTTAAGGAATATTCCTGATACATGTATGATTTGAAAAATCCTTAAAATAGCATAGTGAATAAAAACAATAACCACAAAGTACAGACAGCCATGGTGAAATTCTACTGGCACCACAGGTTTTGGTGAAAAGGACTAAGACTTCTAAATAAAAAGACACTTTAAAACCGAGGTAAAGCTCTAAAGAACCTTCCTATAGGTAAGGTAATTATGCCATTAGGTTTAAATTGTAAAGGCGCACTCTACTGGTTTTAAATTTTAAATTAAAAAAAAAAATTATGCAAGAATACAGTTGATGCTTTTCAAGATCCCAAATATGTCTCTACTTTGAAACACCCTTTTCTGGGGATTAAACTCATTAGTCAAAGTCACGGGAGATATTAACTCCTTAGAGAATATTCATTAGCTCAATTCAAGCTCCAGAACAGAGTTTGTAAATAAAGCAACCAGCCTGCCTCACCCACTGCCCCGGTCAGCACAAACACTTAGCTGGATTCAGTTTTTAAAGGCTTTGCGAACAGCTTTGACATTAAGGAAACAGAAGGGACACTTACCTCCAGCAGCCAAGGCAGCCTAGCCAACTTCCGGTTTTGTTACAACTTGTATCACTTTTTAACAGCTGGGTGGAGCCAGTTCCCTCCATAGGAAAAAAGGAACGCGTCCAAGCTAAGAGGCAAAACTTGATTTGCAAGACCAGTACTGGTTCCGGGACTCCATTTCTGAGAATTAAAAACTCTGTTTTACACAAAAGGGCACTGTTCAACAATCACTAGGTGAAACTAGTAATTATTTCACTAAGAAAGTTATATTTTGTCCATCTTTCTCACCTCTGCTCCTTCAAGAGAGGGACCCCCTTCCAGCTCTCTTTAGAAGTGCTCTAAACTTTCTCTTTGTTCTTCCTAAATAAAATTTGTCTTTGTTACAATTAAAAAGGAAAGAAAGATATATTTTGTATATATTTGTTAATTTGTCATTTATATATTAATGTATTTATTAATATATAAAGTTAATTTGTTTATTTTAATATATAAATAGAGCTCTATATATATATTTACAAAACCATTTGAAAAATATGTACTTATTCTATGAAATGCTAAATATAGAGAAACGAAAGAAACTACTTGTGCCTGGGTTGACTTGCCAAATTTAGTGTAAGTTTTGTCTTACGCAATATTTGGGACATGCTCATATTAGAAAATGATTTGTTGTTTATCTGAAATTTAGATTTAAAGAATTTACAGGAATAGCCCAGTATTTTACCTGGCAATCCTGTCTGGAAAACATTCATTAACAAACTATTTCAATTAATTTACAAATGGTAGAAAAGGATCAGATTACCTAGAACTGAAACCACCTGCAGTGAATGACAAAATGCAAAGAATTTTTTTTTTTTTTTGTAAGCCTTTAACCTTTGTATTTCACAAGATTCTTTTGCAAAGGAAAAAAAAATCTGGGCTGGAAAAGGACAATGAATCTGAAAGTATAAAACAATTCCACTTCAGACCATGATTAACAGACACAAACTGAAAATAGTTTACAACACAGTCCTTGACCTTCCAACACTGGTTATCAATCAACTTTAGTAAATTTTCTACGCCATTTCAAAAGAAGGGAAGGGAAGGAAAAGATCTTCATCACTTTACTATTACCCCTAAAGAACTAGTGACAATTAACAAAAGCCCCTCTCTAGAGGATTTTAAATAGAGGCTTTAAGTAAAGATGACCCAGAGCTGGTTTTCTATCCTAAACCTGCTTGGATGTGAATAGTTTTCAATTTAAGTCAGCTGATCTTCAGTTCTCCAGTTCAAAGTCTCAGACAGTGAAACAACTTTCTGCACTTATAACTAGACCCTTTCCAAGAACAGTCCCCACTGGATGAAACTATGATAAAAAGTCTATAAAGGAAATAACTCTTAGAATATATTGTCATAATCTCATTCTAAAGTACTCTTAGGAAGCAGTACAATATATTGGAAAGAAATCCAAGGAGAAGCTAAGTCTGTTTAAAACCACCCTTTCCAGCCTATCATTTCCCTCAGAGACCCTAGCCCTAATTGTCTCCTATACCTCCCTCCCAGTTCACCTCTATTAGACGCTTTCTTCATCAGCTACTTGTCAGTTATTACGAAAGAAAGCAGATTTATTGAAATATTCAGTGGCACTTAGACCCTAAAAGTTAAAACTACCCTACTGGACCCTATTCTCATGCTTCTAAATCAGCAGTTCTTTTGGTTTCAGGATCCCTTTACAACTCTTAAAGTTATTTGAAACCCAAAGAGACATTTGTTTATGTAGATGGTATCTATTAATGTCAATATTTTTGTATTAAAACTAAAACAGGCCAGGTGGCGGCTCACCCCTGTAATCCCAGCACTCTGGGAAGCCAAGGCAGGTAGATTGCTTGAGCTCAGCAGTATGACACCAACCTGAGCAAGAGAGGGACTCAGACTCCACTAAAAATAGAAAAACTATGGCTCGGTGCCTGTGGCTCAACTGGCTAAGGCGCCAGCCACGTACACCTGAGCTGGCGGGTTCAAATCCAGCCTGGGGCCCGCCAAAACAACAATGACAGCTGCAACCAAAAGATGGGCCAGGCGTGTGGCAGGAGCCTGTAGTCCCAGCTCCTTGGGAGGCAGAGGCAAGAGACTCACTTGAGAACAGGAATTGGAGGTTGCTGTGAGCTGTGATGCCACCACACTCTATCCAGGGTGACAGCTTGAGTCTCTGTGTCAAAAATAAATAAATAAATAAAAATAGAAAAACTAAGCCAGGCACAGTGACTCACGCCTGTAACCCAATACTCTGAGAGACCAAGGGAGGTGGATTGCTTGAGCTCAGTAGTTCGAGACCAGCCTGAGCCAGAGGGAGACCCCGTCTCTAAGAATAGCCAGGCATTGTGGCAGGTACCTGTAGTCCCAACTACTTGGGGGGTTGAAGCAAGAGGATCCCTTGCACCCAAGAGTTGAGGTTACTGTGAGCTATTGATGATGCCACAACAGTCTACCCAGGGCGCCCTGCCTCACCTCTATAACTCCAAAATCCATTATCTAAAATGAACTTATTCTCTCTTGGCCTTTAATTATATCCATCTCATCCAAACAGCCAAGTTCATACCGTCCTCTCTATCTCCACTGCCATTATTCTGGTTTACGCCCTCATTGCTTTTCCACCGCACTAGAGGCACAATCTACTAAGCGCCTCCAGTTTCTCATCAACCTAATCAGTCATCCCACAGTCAAGCATTCTAGTCTTTCTAAACTGTAACTCACATGTCGTATCATTCTTCTGCTCATATGGATCTTTACTTACTACTTCTTAGTATTGAATAAATGAACATCCAGATTCCAAAGACAGATGATCAAATGAAATAATTTCTGAAAAAACACAGTGCTTGGCACAAAAAGAATAAACGATAGTTAAAAGCGGAAAAAAAAAAGTCTTGATAGTGACTTTACAAATGAAATGTCTCTCAGTGCTATAAATAATAAATTGTTTCAAAAGTCATCCATGACCAAACTCCACTGGCTAAATCTGTATTTTACGTGTTCTCTGACAACCTGAAGCCATTTTCAGCATGAGATCTGTGTTTGTAACATTCTTCTTCAGATTTTTTTTTACCCCTTAGTTCAAGATCACCTCACATTATGCTCCTCTAAACACAGCCTAATCCTTAAATTACCCCACATTCATGTGACTTCCCTGCAATAACAGATCCTGAAGAGAATCTGCCACTTCAACCCAGCCCCGGCTAGAGCTGTCTGTGTCTTCATAAAGGAACTAACATTATTACTAAAATCCAGTTTTGAATGATCTGGATAAAATAAATTTCTTCAAAATATTTTGTCAACCTACACAAAACAGATACTAGAGAACACTCTCCCTAAATATGTTGGGTTTACTCAAAAATGGAAAGAAGGAAAAATCAGTGAACATCTTGGGAAAAAAAATAGAAATAAGTAATTATAAGCCAGAATGCATAAAATAAAAAGCTACCCATGCATTCAGGAAGAAAGGGTAAGAGGAGCTTTTATTAGCCACTAAGAAATGGAGTTCACAGGTTCTACAGGTTCAAAACCAGAGCAATTCATAGGTGGAGATGCCTTTACTGGGCACATGTTTTTCCAAGACTGTCTTATCTGAATTACTGCAGTGCTACAGGATACCTAATGATAAATGTTATCAAAGCAAGAAATGCCTAAAGGATAGAAATGTTTTTTAGAAAGTCCCTAGAAACAAGTCTTATCTCAGACATGTAAGCCTAAACCTCCCCTCCTTTTAGCTTTCCCAGCCCTATTTTGTGTAGGTCTGACAAAAGTAGTTTTATCCTGGTATCTGCAATTTTCACCATAATTTATTCGTTAATCATAAAACCACTTGTAGATCTGAAGTCATGAGTCTACCTCGATGTAAATGCATAGAAGATAGCTTTGTGGTGGGCTAGGACATTGACTTCTACTAACTGTTTTCATTTCTTTGTTGTGATAGACTGCCTTATGCATTGCAGAAGGTGTAAGCATTTCTGACCCCAAATATGAAATCCAAATGCCCTCTTCTCCCCCACGACGATAAACAACAATAACAACAATAACAAAGGCCACCACACATTTCCAAAATTGTGGCAAAAACTAGGAATAATGCCTCGGTCCACTGTGTAAAGCCAAGATTAGACAGATGACTCTGGGTCCTAATGGAATGAAGCATTTTGCTTTTGAAGAAAATAAATACCAGGAAAAGAAAGAAGTACTACCCCTTCCTAGTAAAAATAATACTGCTTGGGGGCGGCGCCTGTGGCTCAGTGAGTAGGGCACCAGCCCCATACACCAAGGATGGTGGGTTCAAACCCAACCCTGGCCAAACTGCAACAAAAAATAGCTCGGCATTGTGACAGGCTCCTATAGTCCCAGCTACTAGGGAGGCTGAGGCAAGAGAATCACCAAGCCCAAGAGCTGGAGGTTGCTGTGAAGTGTGACGCCATGGCACTCTACCAAGGGTGACAAAATGAGACGCTATCTTAAAAAAAAAAAAAAGTATTCTTGGCTCAGCGCCTGTAACTCAGTGGCTAGGGCACCAGCCACATACACCAGAGCAGGGAGGTTCGAACCGGCCCTGGTCTGCCAAAGAACAATGACAGCTGCAACCAAAAAATAGCCAGGCATTGTGGCGGGCACCTGTAGTCCCAGCTACTTGGGAGGCTGAGGCAAGAGAATGGTTTAAGCCCAAGAGTTTGAGGTTGCTGTGAGCTGTGCCACCTCGGCATCCTACTGAGGGCGACATAGCGAGACTCAGCCTCAAAAAAAAAAAAAGAAAAATTCCTGCTTTTTCTTTTTTTTTTTCCCCTTCCTGAGCCAAGTGATTTTTTCTTTTTTTTTTTTTTTATTACAAATATAATCCTGAGCTAAAAAACTGGGATTTGATTTGGGGGACAGCCATCTTTGCATACAAAATATCCAAAGGACGTTTATTCTCTTTACTTTCCCTATTTATATTCAACTGCCAGAGACAGTTCTGAAAGTGTGACTTTGGAGACATTTATAGCTTCGTGTGGCGCCCGGGTCTGGAGCCTGCCGCGGCGCTCGCCACGGAAGCGGCTGCGGCGGCGTCCTCGGCTCCCTCCAGTTGGTCCTGGAGCCCTTGGCTGACGCTGGACTGCAGGGCAGCGGGGGTGAGCCCCTCCTTCCGGGGGCAACTCTGTAGAAAGGGTATACAGGAGCCCAAGTAGGCAAGTCGGTGGATCCAGCGAGGAATCTCTTTCCCACAAAGAATCTCTGATAAAGCTCAAGAAAGGTGATTACAGTTTTTATGCATTAAATGATAAGCATTGCCTTTGTATTCTTAAATACTGCTTTTTCAAGGTGACAGATAAATTCAAGAAAATCTTGCCTTAAAATAAATGTAAAAAAAAAACAGAGGTATATAGTGAAAAGAGAAGTAGGTTACTCTAGACAAATCATTTATTCTGTTTTTGCTCCCTCAAGGGTAAAGGTGAGGGATTACAACCCATTCTCTAAGCTCTCATGACAAATTCTGAATGCCGATTTGGGATGGAAAAAAAGAGACAGAAAATAAGCCAGAAACAAAGGACTTTCAGAGTGAGAGATAAGTTTAACAAAAAGAATTATCACAATCATTCAATAAATACTTTGTCAAATTATATTACAGATTCTGTACCAGGCACTGGCCCGCACTTCTAGGAAGTGCCTCTATATCTGCTCTATTGTGATTTCCTAGGTGGGTAATAGATGAATAGATGATTGATTGATAGATAGATGCATAACACCCTAATAAGTTCATGTACTTGCAGACACAATTATCATTGCTTTCCATTTATTTATTTTTTTTTTGAGACTCTCACTTTGTCACCCTCAATTAAATGTCACAGCTCACAGGAACCTCAAACTCTTAGGCTCAAGCAATCCTTTTGCCTCAGCCTCCCAATTGGCTGGGAGTACGGGTGCCTGCCACAACACCCAGCTATTTTTAGAGATGGAGTCTTGCCCTTGTTCAGGCTGGTCTCAAACTCTTGAACTCAAGCAATCCACCTGCTTTGGCCTCCCAGAGTGCTGGGATTACAGGTGTGGGCCCCTGTACCCGGCTCTCATTTCTTTCTAGACATCTGACCTGAGCTTACTCTTTGTCCTATACCCAACAACTATGTTTTATAAAGATAAGTCTGGTTTGTGTTAGCATAAACACAAATACGCTCATAGCTTCAATTATCATATTGTTAACAAATACTCGACATATACTTATAGCCTTCACCTTTTATAAATTAGTAAATTCAGTTTTCCTGATTGTTTGCAAGATAATTGAATAACTCTCCACTCAAAAACTGCTACATTTTTATTTCTATCAACACTTGTGGTAGGTCAAATAATGACCCCCAAAAAATGTATCTCACCCTAATCCCTGGAACCTATGAATGTTACCTAACATAGCAAAAAAGGGCTTTTCAAATATCCCTGAATTACGGATTTTGAGATGGGAAAATCATCCTAGATTGTCCAATTGGGCCTAACTGCAATTACCAATGTTCTTTAAAAAGAAAGGCAGAGGGAGATTGTACAGAAAAGAAAAAGAGGAAAAAGAGAGGGGCAATATGACCATGTGAAGGCACAAATTGGTCATGTACAAGCACTGCTACAGCTACCAACACCTGCTCAGTGACACATTCCTCCCAGCACATTGGGAGGCCCAGGCAAAGAATTCCTTGAGGCTATGAGTTGGAGACCAGCCTGGGAAACATAGGCAGAACCTGTCTCTACAAAAAAATAGAACAAGTAGCCAACTGTGGTGGTACACCCCTCTAAACCCAGCTACTCGAGAGGCTGAGATGGGAGGATTGCTTGAGCCCAGAAGTTTTAGATCATAGTGAGCTCTGAGGACACCAAGGTACTATACTATAGCTGGGCTGGCAGAGCAAGACTCTGTCAGGGAAGGGAAGGGGCGGAAAGGGTAGAGGAGGGGAGGAGGGAAGGGAAAACTGGAAGAAGCAAGGAAGAGGTTGTCTCCTAGAGCCTCTGGAAGGAGTGTGACTGTGCTGACACCATGAGTCAGATCCAGTGGCACTACATATGAACTCTGAACTTCTGGACTCTGGAACCGTGAGAATTTAATTTCTGTTGTATTAGCCATCAAGACTGTGGTAACATGGCAATCTCAGGAAACTAATAACTCTCCAATTTCTCCTTGTTTATCAATCAGTGGTATCCATTCTCTTTAATAGTCAAGCTAAAACTGGAGATGATTTTCAACTTTTTGTCTCTGTCATATCTTATAGCTTAGAGTTCTTCAACTAGGAGTCATGGCCCATGTATTAGTAGGTCATAAAATCTTTAGTGGATACATATACAAAATAAATGAAAGCAGGCCTCAAAGAGAGATTTGAACACTCATGTTCATAGCAGCATTATTCACAATAGCTAAAACATGAAGCAATCCAAGTGTCCAACAGATAAGTAGAGAAGCAACATGTGGCATATACATTCAAGGACATATTATTTAACCTTAATAAAAGGAAACTCTGGGTCGCACCTGTGGCTCAGTGAGTAGAGTGCCGGCCCCATGTACCAAGGGTGGCAGTTTCAAACCCAACCCCGGCCAGACTACAACAAAAAAAATAGCCGGGTGTTCTGGCAGGTGCCTATAGTCCCAGCTACTTGAGAGGCTGAGGCAAGAGAATCGCCTAAGCCCAAGAGCTGGAGGTTGCTGTGAGCTGTGATGCCACAGCACTCTACAGAGGGTGAAAAAGTGAGACTCTGTCTCTAAAAAAAAAAAAAAATAAAAAAAAAGAAGGAAACTCTAACATATGCTACAATCTGGATGAACCTTAAAGACATCATGCTGAGTGAAATAAGCCAGCCATAGAAAGACAAATACTGCTTGATCTCAATTATATAAGGTTGTTAGAGTAGTCAAAATCATAGAGACAGAAAGCGAAAGAATAGTTGCCATGGAGTTGAGAAAGATGGAGAAATAGAGAATTATTGTCTAATCAGATAATTTCCATTTTACAAGATGAAAAGAGTTCTGGAAATGGACAGTGGTGATGGTCACACCCTAGGAATGTATTTAACACCACTAACTTGTATTTTTTTTTTCTGAGACAGAGTCTCACTTTGTCACCCCCAGAAGAGTGCCGTGGTGTCATAGCTCACAGAAAGCTCAAACCCTAGGGCTCAAGGGATCCTCTTGCATCGGCCTCTGAAGTAGCTGGGACTACAGGCACCTGCCACTGCGCCAGCTACTTTTAGAGGCAAGGTCTCACTCTTGCTCAGGCTGATCTCTAACTCCTGAGCTCAAACAATCCACCTGCCTTGGCCTCCCAGAGTGCTAGGAGTACAGGAATGAACCATTGTGCCCGGCCTGAACTGTACACTCTAAATGGTTATATTGTAGGCTGGGCTCTGTGGCTCAGACCTATAATCCTAGCACTCTGGGAAGCCAAAGAGGGTGGATTGCTTGAGCTCATGAGTTGGAAACCAGCCTGAGCATGAATGAGACCCCATCTCTAAAAATAGCCTGGCATTGTGGTGGGTGCCTGTAATCTCTGCTGCTTGGGAGGCTGATGCAAGAGGATCACTTGAGCCCAAGAGTTTGAGGTTGCTGTGAGCTATGACGCCACAGCACTGTACTGAGCTGACAAAGTGAGACACTGTCTCAAAAAAAATTAAACTAATAAATATATGTCCCACCTTTTGGGGGCGGGACACAATTATAAGAGGGACTTTACTTAACAAATGCAATCAGTGTGACCAAATTCTTTGTACCTCAATGAATCCCAAACAATAAAAATAAATAGTTATGATGGTACATTCTACATGATGTGTGTTTTGCCACAATTTAATAAAGTCTTTAAAGTCATCATGATTACATTTATTCTGATTGTATCGTGAATAAATATATCCTGGTTTATGAACTAAACTCTGCGTATCAGTCTGAAATCTTCGGTATCACCAAGCCAATTATCAGTTCTTCCTTTTTCAATATGCACTTACAGGACTTTCTCCGTTAGTTCTAGGAAGCAAAGGATCACGTTGAATCAGATCACCACAGATTTGAAGATCAGTTCCATTTCTAACTTTGTGGTCTGGACATCTTTGAATGTGTTTCCTCAAAATGAAGGCAATAATGTCGCTGTGAAGATTAACTAAGATAATATATGTAAAGTATTTGCTTCAATGCCTGAACATAAAAATTGTTTGAGAAAAAGTAAGCCCAGTGATTATTTACATGCTCTAAATCTTTGGGCATAGCAGTAGCCTTTTAAGTAATCTAACTTTCTCTCTCATCTCTCCCATCAATCCTGCCCACAATAGTTTAATCTTCCTTTTACCAATACAGTACTGTGATTGACTGCTGCTCATAAAGTGACAACATGCTCTTCGTGACCTTGAAGCACTGCATCCCATGGTCACACCTAGAGCATTGTGATTGCTCTGTCTGCTGGTACTTCTGAGTAACTCAACCTGCTACACAAAAGCTCAGCCCTATCCTTTCACCTATTAAATAACAGGAATTCTTCAAGGTTAAGCAAAAGTCTCCATTCGTCTATAAAACTCTTCTAGCAATTGGAAATAATATTAGTTCCACCATTAAAAAATAATTTCATGACCAAGTAAAAAGATCATGCTTTCTGAAGTCACACTCTCCTAGGCTGAAATCCGAGCTCTGCTCATTAATAGCTGGTCAGGCTCCCTAATCTCACTTTCTTCATTTGTATAAAGAAGATAATGATACATAAGTGGAATGATACATAAGGTGTGATGATTTTGTGATCTATTTCATCGCACTAGCACCAGAATGATCTTGAAAATTTGCTTATGACACTATCGTTAATGTCTTACATTATAGTTAGCAAATATACCTTACATATGCTGCCACTCTCACACCTCAGCAGCCCTCAGTAATTATTTTCAATACTCCAGCCCCAGACATAGCCTCAGAACCCCTCTCAATACATTATATCAAATGGTCAATACAAATAACTGAAAATTCACACTCAGTATAAGCACGTCCTAGGGTAGGGACTCTGTCACTACTTTCAAGTCCCCTTTTAAGAAACTCAAAAAATAGAGCCAGGTGCAATGGTGTAATCACAGCATTCTGGGAGGCTGAGGCAGGTGGATCTCTTGAGCTCATGAGTTCCAGACCAGCCTCAGCAAGAGTGAGACCAGTCTCTAAAAAACAAGCTGGGAGTTGTGGAGGACACCTGTAGTCCCTAGGTACTCAGGAAGCTGAGGCAAAAGGATCTCTTGAGCCCAAGAGTTTAAGGTTGCTGTGACCTCTGATGCCACAGCACTCTCTCGGGGGCAAGAAAGTGAGACTGTCTCAAAAAAAAAGAAAAGAAAAGAAACTCAAAAAATAGATGTCAAATATAAGACCTTACCTTTATTTAAGTGGTAGGAAGATAGAAAGTCTCTTTTTTTGTTCTGCTGTTCTTTAAATTCTATTTAAATTTTGGTTCATTTTGAGCCCAGATTTATTGACTGTAATGAAAGCATAGCAGACTTTTTTTATCTTCTTTAATTACAATTTTTTCTTGTGACACTTAAACGTAACACAAGACAATAGTCTTTGTAATTATGTGCCACAGAGAAGGTTGACTCAGCTTTGGCAAATCAATATTAAAATCTCTGCCAGTTACCTGTAGACATGACATAAAATCAAAAGTTGTAATGATTATCAGCAGTGACTTTTACTATTTCCTATCAATTAGGGTTGTACTACATTCAAATTTCTACCACTCCTATTACAAAATATATAAATTTATTAAATCAAATAAAAAGAAGAAACCAAAATCAAAGGAAAAGAATAAAATAGCATTTAGAGCTAGCCAATAATAACCTAATGTTTTTGTTTGCCAAATTATAACAATGAAATAATGTGATGTACTTTTGCTTTCGTAACTCTCGAGCTATGTGACATTTTTAGCCAGGTCCTATTATGTTAAATGACAGCCTTTCATATATATATACGAATGTTGTCTCACTACTGAAAGAAACTATACTCTCCACAAACAGAATGAGAAGTAATAGATTTACTGATTTAGCAAAAAGTCATTAGTTTTTTTTTTCTTTGCTAATATATTTTTTATTTCTTCTGTGACACAATAGGAGCTAAATAAAGGGTATTGGGTATGGCAACTCCAGCCTCTTAAGATTCTTTCTACCAGAGAAAAGTGGAAGAAAATGAGGGGACACATGATAGGAGAGGGATTCTTTTAATATACAGGTGCTTCGGACAGAACCAAACTATTTCTTCGGTATTCTCCCATCGCACTGGAACTGGTGCTTCTAGAAGGAAATGAGATGAGTCCATCAGTCACCAGTACTGTCATCAGTGTTGCCAGAGAAATCAAGGACAGACATCATGGAATCAGACAACTTGCTGGCAATTTTATCTGTACGCTTCTGCCTCTTCTTCTTATTCTTCAGGGCAGATGCCAGAGCCTGGCCCTGCTGCAGGGGGTCTGTCTCCATGATCCTCTGCAACATGGGGCGGCGGTCCACTGCACGGACATCCACAGGACTGTTGTTCTTGGGACAGTGGCCCACCTCGCGCTTAGCCCCCCCCACCTGATGATGGTTTGGTTTGGGGCAACACCCAGTGAGACCTCCAATCTTATACATGGCGGTTTTATTTTCAATGGCATCTGCTGTTTTCATCATCGGAGAATGGAGCCACTTGATCTCCTTTGCGAGGGGGTCTGTGTCACCCAGCAGCTCATCAGATGCTCCAGTGGCCAAGCATTCCATGGTGTCTTCGTTGGCCTGCTCAGTATCCTCGATGTCAAAGACCTCAGTCATTTCC